>CAUYRT010060627.1:0-16116 GCA_963574885.1 Lepilemur ruficaudatus
AAAGGAATTCCTCAAAAACTGATTCATGTGATTAACTGTACACCTCGGTAAATTCACTGAAAATCATTTAATTGTACACTTAAAATGGAGTGTTGGTTGTACATAGATACAGTTGGAGCACTATGTATGTACTCTCTGGACCACTTTGACAGAGTAGGTTTTTGAATGTAGCAAGATAAGTCAACTTGAGCGGTAATATATTTTGGGAAATCAGCTCACTACAAATTGTGACTGTAAACATTGTACTGTAAATGTTTTGTAGTTTTCCCCCAATAAAATTTTAGTAAGAAAAAAAAAAAGACTCCTTTGCACTCAGGAAACTTTGCTGGAAGGCGATTTGCCCACGTGCATCAAAAGTCTTAAAAATGTATATACTTTGCCCCAGCAATTCTCCTTCTAGGAACTTAATTAAAGGAAGACTCCAAAATGTTCCCAGAGATATATATAAACTGAATTTAGTGATATTTAGATAATAAAAAATTTGAGGAAAAATACTAAATATCCTATAATAAAAAAAAAACTAAATATCCTATAATAGATTAAGTATGGTATATCTAAGTGATGAAATACTATGCAACCACTAAAATGTCATAGATGCAGGTAAACATGGAAGATACTCATGCTATATTGAGAATCTCTGAAAAATATGGGATACAAAAAAAGTTTTAAATGTAGTATGATTCTATTTAAAAAGCTTTCTATAGAAAAACAGATTATAGAATGGTGTTATAAAGTGATATCATTTTTGTAAAAATAAGTGAAAAAGCATGTATGTGTGTATGCATTTTTAAAAGGTCCACAAGGATTTTATCACTGCCTAGTGTTGGGGGCGGGGGAATAACATATTTGTCATGTTGTTAACAAGATACTGATCTATAGTTTCTAAAAATTAAGGAAAATTTCTAAAATATATATACATCCCTATTTTCTAAAATTTAAGAAAACTTTTAGGAAAAATGACTCAGTTCTCACTCTCTCTCTCTCCACACATACACACACACAACTAGAGAAACTCGGGGTGTTTTCACAGGATATATGCACTAAAATATTCCTAGGATCACTGCTCATTATAGCCAAAAAGTGAAAACAATCCAAATGTCCACATTCAATAGAATGAATAAATTGTGATGTAATCATAAATGGATATTAGACAGCAGTGAAACGTGAATGACCTGCAGATACACATAATAATAACATGGGTAACTCACAATTTTGAGCAAATGATGCTATTTGTGTCATTTTAAACAACAGGTGAAGCTAATTATACTGTATAGGTACATAGGTGGCAGAACTTTAAGAAAAACAAGAAAATAATTCAACACTTAGTGGTGAACCACAGAGAGAAGGGAAAAATTATAATGAGAAGGATTCAGTAGGGGTTTCTGGGGCAAAAGTAATGTCCTGTTTCTTCACCGGGTAGTGAAGCTGTTCGTATATGTTCTGTGCACATTTCTTATGTGTGCTCTATTTCCACGGTTAGAAGTAATAATAATATAAAAGGAAAGAAAAATAGGGAAAGAGATGGCAGGAGGCAGAGGGTGGGTCCCACCTCTACCCTGGCAGAGCTCTGGGATCGGCACATGCCCCCACTCCCGTGTGGACCTCACACCCTCCTGCCGCCCCCGGCCCCAAAGTGGGTCTTACTCACGCATCTCCCAGGAAGAGGTTGGGCCACACCTCGTCAATGTGGTTCAGTGTGGGGGCCCGACGGACCCACAGCAAGCGCTGCAGCGAAGCCAGCGTGGGCGGCTGGTAGGGGGATATCCGGACTGCCCCATGGATCTTGGGCCTCCGGAGGTCCTGCTTCTGCAGCGAATCCATCCTGGAACAGTGGACACGGCAGTCGCTGGAGGCAGGCTCCCCGAGGGTGGATCTAGCTGATGGGGAAGCCCATGGTGCAGTGCCCAGGTGCCACTGGGATTCTGCAGGAAGCACCTCAGCTATTTCAGATAAGGTTATTAACCAGCTCAGCTGGGGCTGAGGCCTAGAACCCTTCCCCAGGGAACAGGGAATCAATCAATCCCTTGTCACCACTGTGGAGCTGGGCGGACCTCTCTCCTGCCCTCTCCTGAGGTTGCAGGTGTGGGAAGCTTTGGCCAAGGGGTGCTTGGAGTCCCCTATTTGTAGCACCTAGTCAGTGCAGATCTCACCCCTTAAGTCACTGGTCAGTTGGAACTTTGTAGGGATGGAAACCCCAGATGGCTGTGGCTCTCGGAGGACACCCAGGAAGGTTCCCCCAACCTAGGCAGCTCATCTCGAGCCCCTCCTCTGCTACTTCCAGGATGGCCCTCGGCCCCCCTGCCCCCCCTACACTTTCATGGACTTAGAGAGTGGCATCATCTCCAGGGTGAGAGGCAGAGGCTGTGAACTGATATTTGTTAGCATTTCCACACTGAATGTGCCAAAGCCTCTCACACGCCTTGTTTGTGGCATGTCCCCGTGTCACACAAGAGGAAGCTGAAGCTCAGAATATTTTTTAAGTGATGGATGCCAAAGCCATGTGGCTGATGAGTAGCCAGGCTGGGGTTTCAGTCTACTTCTGAGCTCCTTCAGCTCCATCCCCAAGCCTTTCAGTTACCACCTTTGGGGACTCCAGAGCGTGATCACTAACCCATTTGTTTCCTCAGGGGCGCCTGGTGCTGCTGAGCTACGCCTCTGCCTACAGGCCCGGGTGTTCCTCTTACCCCCATGACTCAGGCCAGCAGTGCTGTACGTCAGTCCTCCCCTGGGTGGGGTAGGTTGTGTCAGGCGTCAGCTGGCTGAGGGAGTTCGAGACCCTGCAGAGCTGGGCTGTCAGTGGCACCAGAACATGGGCCTGGTGCCGTGTTGGGAAGGAGGGCCTATCTTGGCCAACTGTCCCTGATCCCTTCAACCAGTAACTAGGGAAGGTGTATACTGGGAAGAACATCTTTTCCCGCTGGTGGGTGGTGCCAGGACCAGAAAGGGAAATGGGTACCCAGGAGGCCCCTGGCTTGGCCAAGCTCACCCAGCGGGTGGCCGGTGGGCAGGGTGGAAGTGAAGGCACAGATCTCCCCTTCATCCTCCACTGTGATCTCTCAGGGCAGGCAGAGTGGCCTGCCACCTACCTAGGGCATGGTCTGGGGCCGGGAATGGGGGAGTAGGTGCAAGGGCAGGACTCAGCTTGGTGAGCAGAACAGGGCTTGGGGCAAGTTCCGCCCAGAACACAAATGCTGTGAAGCGGCTAGAATTCCAGGTCCTCTTGGAGCCCATGGGGGTGGGGCCTGTCGACTGAAGTGGGGGTCTTGCCAACCTCCCAGGCCTCTGCTCTGCCTGGCATCTCTTTGAGATTGAAGGCTCTTGGCCTCATAACTGCCCCCCCAACCCAAAGATGGGAGGCTACCTTAAGTGGTGGGAAGAGGGAAGGGGAGAGCCAGGCTCCCCTGGGACTCTACCGTGACTCATTCCATGCCCTCAAGCAAGTCTTCGCTCCTGTCTGGACCACAGTGTCTGTTGCCCATGCTAAAGATCCTGGCATGGGCTGACTTTCAGGATTCTCTCAGTGGGCAGACCAGAGGAGGAGAGAGGAGTGTCTGCGTGTGCAGTGACTACAGAGCAGAGGGTGCAGTGTGGTAGGGAGGGGGATGTCCCCAGGCCCCAGGGGAGTCCAACAGCCGCACTGGTCTGGAGCCACCAGGTGGGGCTGCAGCAGCCCCAGGTGGGACAAGATAGGCTCTGGGAAAGCAGCTGGCGCGGGGCTCAGGCCTGTCGCGCTTGGCGTGGGGTAAGGCCGCCCTCCGGTGGCCAGTGGGTGCGTCGCAGCCCAGCGGTGCCTGGGAGCAGGCGGCCTGGCTGCCCCTGTAGGTTCCAAATGGGCCAGGGATTGGGGCCTGGGAGGCCACAGCTCATGCCTCAGCCTCCGAGGGGACCCTGGACCCAAGACTGGAGAAAGGGGCTTTTCCCTGGCCTTAAGGATACTCCTGGTCAGGTCCCACCAAAGGCTCACTCCTGATGGTCATGGTATACCTGCCACCTGTCTGCCCTTTCCCACTGGGGCCCAGCCCACGTTGTCAGCCAGAGTGAGGCCCAGACGCCCACCCAGGGACTCGTCCTTCACGCCCAGGTACACCAAAGGAAGGGGAGTCAGGGGCTACAGCAGTTCCCCTGCTTCGTGCTGCCCCCAGACCTGGGCTGTGGGTGGCCCGGCACTTCCTTCTGCATCTCTTCGGCCACAGCCAGATGAAGCATGGGCCCAGCACCCAGCAGTGACAAGGCGCGCCCAGCCCCTCTGTCACTCACTCTAGCCCTCGTTCTGCTCCCTGGGCTCCCCCTGCCCCCTCCCTGCTTCTCCTGTTCAGCCCAGCAGCTGCCTCTGTGGCCAGTGGGTTTTCCTGCTCCTGTGCTGCCGCTGCTGCTTACATGTCCACACGCTTGCTGTCTTCTTCTGTATCTCTTCTCTCTGTGCTGCTCTCCCTGTTTGCGCTGTCTCCCACCCACCTCAGGAAGCTCATGCTCCTTCCAGAACACCACCCTGCATATCCACAGCCTCACGCCAAGGCATGCGCTTCCCTGGGGTAGAGGCAGCTGTTTGCCACCCACCTCCTCAGCGGCAGCTCCAGGAGACGTTCCCCTGGTCTCCCCTCCTGCCCACCCTCTCTGCCTCCTCCTCCTCCTCCTCAGTGGGGCCAGGCAAGAGTGTGGCCACAGGCTGGTTGGGGCTGGAGCTCCCAGGGCAGGACACCTGAGCAGTTGGGGAAGCCTCCAGGAGGGTGGCGGGCAGCTGCCCCTGGGAGCTGCTGAGGCCCCAGTGCTCAGCATGCAGGACTTGGGGAGGGCAGACCTGGGCAGAATTCCCAGATCTGCGACTTGCATCTATGTGGTCTTCTCTGAGCCAGTTTCCTCGGTGGGGCTGCTGTGAGAATTCCATGAAATAATAAGTGTAAAGCACCTCCCACAGGATCTGCCTCACGGTAGATGTGCAATAAATGGTGCATCTTACTATTATTATCTTTGCTATAATTACTCTTACCCTTTCAGGCCTCAGCACATCCTTGGTAGAGAGCAACCTTCCCTATGGGGCAGTGAGGTTTGGTCTCTATTTTTCTGTGTTTCTTGATGCTTCTTTCTCTGTCTAGCAATAATTATCATATTCACCACTTATTAAGGATGTACTATGTACTAGATAGAGCTAGGTGCTTACATTTTCTCACGGAATCCTCACAGTGCCCTTATAAAGCCGGTAATATTATCATTCTCATTTTACAGATGAGGAAACAGGCTCAGAGAGGTTAAACAATATGCCCCAGGTCACACAGCCAATAGGTATGGGAGCCAGGATTCAAGCCCAGGTCTTTCTGACTCCGACTATGCTTTGTCTATGCCTCTCTCTCTGACTCAGTTGGTCCTCTACCCAAACTAATATCTACCCCTGCCCAACACTTACAGGCACAGGTGTCCTGGCCCTCATTACCCAGCATGCTCAGGGACCCCCCTGAATTAGGGGCATTCACCCACCTGTGGAGGTGTCCGGCCCAGGCTGTGATCTTCCCTGACAGGCAGTTTGTGCTGCTGGCTTCCAGCTGCCTGTCTCCGTACACTTGATGCTGTTTCTATTTTTTGATTTGAGTTTAATTATAAAGCATGCTGTCTGCTCCCCGCTTCCGGCCTCCCCCTGCCACTCCCAACTTGTCCTCTGGTCGCATGGCATGGTCAGTTCCTGCCCCTCCAGGCCCAGGCCCCAGGCCCAGCCCTGATGGGAGTAGAGGCAGCCTGGCCCGGGTGTGCCTGTGGTATGTGTGTATGTGTGTGTTGATAGTGAGGCAGGGAGAGGGGAAATCAAATAAACCATTTTAAAAGGTCCCTTGGCCCTCAAGGGTAATGTGGAACAAGGGCAGAGAGTTCAAGCTGGAAGGATCTGTGGAGGAAGAGACTAGCGAAAATCACACACAAACTGGCAGCATTGACAATACCCGAACCGAGGTCCGGGGGCCCTTAGTTGGGGACTGAGGATGACAGAACTGGCCTCAGATTAAGATCTGGGAGACGCAGGCTGAGGGACACAGTCCAGGCCCAAAGACAGACAAAGGTGTGAGTGGGGCGCAGCGCAGGTCTTTAGACAGCCCCACTTGCGGTCAGGAGCCGCGTGTCCAGGAGACACTCCTGCCCTCTGCCAGGCTCCTCCCCTTCCCCAAAGGCAGGGATGTCCAGGGGGTGTCTCTGGTCCAGGCCCCACTGTCCCGTGAGGCCAGTGAGATGGTCTTTAATGTCCCTCCCAAGGCTATGCTCAGTTAGGGACCTTGGAATTGGGCCTATTAAGAACCTTCCCTGTCATCCAGAGACCCTCCTCATACACCCCTACTTGATAGTACTCCCCACTCACACCCCCAGATGATGAACACACACCCCCAAAGCCACACCCACGCTGGAGCTCTGAAGTCTGCACTCCAGGGAGCTAGGGCTCAGCCCCCGCTGCTGCTGGGGAGAGTCTGGGGAGGCAGCTGAGGCCAGGGGCTGAGCTCAGCTGCCTGAGCCCTGGGGAGAGTCAGGGGAGGCAGCTGTGGCCAGGGGCTGCCATGAACACTTAGAGTCCCCGTCCTCTCCCCCCAACACCCCCCAGAATTGGGGTCCCTAGTTCAGGAGCCTCAGGGCTTGGCTGAGAGGCAGCCTACTCCCACCTGTGGGGACCGAAGACAGTGGCTGACAGGGGGTGCAGACAACAGAATGAAGCAGACAGAGTAGCGGGCTCTTGGGTGGACCCCATGCTGGGCTCTTGTCATCTTCTGGGCATCCGCCTGGGCCAGAGCCTCCAGCAGCACCAGCAGGGCCAACAGCAGGGTGGCAGAGTGGCAGAGCCCCATGGCAGGGGGTAAAGACGGGCTCTGGGAGAGAGATGAGCTCTGTGTTACAGGCAGGTAAACTAAAGCCCAGACTGGGACTGGCTGGGCCTTGCTAGGGCAGGAATAAGAGCTGTCACCTAAACCTGCTTCTGCCTTAAGCCCTGTGTGTACGGTCAAGTGGGTGCAGGTGCTGAGAGAGATGAGGAGGTAGGTTTGGCATCCATGGCTTACGGACAGATGAGACCTCTCCCCACAGCCCCCTCATCCTTCATAGTCTGCAGCCCCAGAGCTGCAGTGTATGGCCTCCCAGGCTGCACACTGCACAACTCCTGGAAACTCCAGTTGCATAGACAATCTGTTAGATGACACCCCCATGAATTGTGCAATGCTGCAGCCCTGCCCAACCAACTCCCCCAAAGTCAGCTGCCTGGTGAGAAAGATGCTGAGGCCAGAGGTCAGAGTGTCCAAGGCCCCAGGCTGAGGAAGTGAGGTGATTGAGCATGATCAGAGATCTGCTGCTCTGCCAAGTTCCTGGATCCTGTCTAGAGGACAGAGTGCAGGCAGGGAACATGCTGTTCCATGGGAAACACATCCCCCTCCTAGACCACAGACCCACAGAGCTCTATGCAACAGTTTCCCACCCAGCTTGGCCCCTGGCCTAATCCCAACCCCAGCTATAACCCTAAATTCCTCCTATCACACTCCCAAACTCTAAACCTAGGCTCTGATCCTTCTCTAATCCTCCTCCCAAGATGCTCATCCTCCAGCTGGCATGTGGGAAGGGGTCGATGTTGCCAAAGTGCCTCCCTTCTGGGCTGGCTGTGTCTTCCAAGACAGAAAAAGCTCTATGGGTGGGAGGTGGGGGGAGAGGCCCTGCCCTGGGGGGCTTGTGGGCAGGAGGAGAAAGCTGCCACTGCAGCTCCAGGGGAGCCTTGGCTGGTTGCTTACCCCCATCTGGCAGCCCCTCTGGGCCAGTGGGTGGTGGGGCACAGCCAAAGACAGGGCTGAAGAGAGAGCGAGGGAAGGAGCAGCGTGGGAAGCAGGAGCTGGAGGCAGGCCCTGGGGAGTGCGGAGCAGCCCTGGAGGCCCGGCCCCCAGCTGATGGTCCCCAGGAGCACAGGAACGTGGGGGAGACAGACCCAGCCTGGGCTTGGGGGGAGAAGGGTGGTGGGCACTCTGCAGCTCCCCCACAGTCCTGATGCACTCACAGCCACCCTGTTCTGGGAAGAGACACTCCCGCCTCCTCCCAACTGCGCTGGAGGAAATTTCACAGAGGGCTGATGCAGAAGATCTGGAGCAGTATCTTGGTGACCATTTGTGGGCTGAGAGCCTGAGAAGCAGTGTTGCTGCCGGGGGAGCCCAGCTCCTTCCACTGGGCAGTTGGGGACCCTGGGGCCCCCAGGAGGAGGGAGGCGGCTTGGGGAGAGGAGGTATTGGGGATCCATTCCCCTTGTGCAAGGTGAGGACCGCCTGCTGTTGCTCCAGCTGCCCTGAGTACAGAATAAGGGGACGGGGGCCGATGGCAGCAGGAAGGAGTCTAGATGAATTTCAGGAAGAGCTTCATGTCCTAAAGGAGTCCCCAGAAGCAGGGAAGGAGGGAGGATCCTTCTGTAGATCTCTGAGATCAGAGGGGTGATAGGGTGGGAGTGGAGTGCTGGCCCCAAGGCCAGGAACTGAATGGTTCCACCCAGGGGCTCCCTGGCACCTGGGGTGGGGAAGGCACGGCTGGGGGCAGGCGCACGTTTGGGAACCTGTTCTCCTTGGTGAGGGATGGTGAGGTGGGGCTGGGGTAAGAATTAGCTAAGCCTGGAGCATTTTCTCCGTGGAGCTGTAGCTGCGGTCCAGACCTGTGGGAAGGTGATGTGGCAGTGTGGATGGTCCAGGCTGGCTGCATGGCTGCCTCGGTGGGGCTCAGGAGGCCCTCACAGGCTTTCAGCCAAGGCAGGGCGGGTGGACCCTGGGACCAGGAAGGAAGGCCTCACCTCTCCCATGTTATGCCTCCCATGCCTTCCCTTCCATGGGGCTCTGAAGAATTGGGGGAGGCTGGGAAGATGGGGGTGGGGGTCCTACAGGAGGATTGCTTAGGCTGGGTCCTGGTGAGACCTTGGGTGGCTGAGGGGAGCCCAGCAGCTTGGGGAGTGGGCCAGGCCCCCTTCCACCCTCACTTTCAGCCACACACAGCCCTGCCAACCAAGCCCTGAACAGCCCCATCCCATGTACCCAGCCCAGCCCTCACTGGCCTCCCCCTCTATGCTCCCTGCCCAGGCCCTCATCTGGTGTCTCACTGCCAAGCACCTCCGGCTTCGCCCCCTTGTGCCCTCATGTCCTGCGCAGCCCTCACCTGGCCCCTCAGCTCCGGCCTGCGCCCCGCAGTTGCTGGTCCAGCTGGCGGAGCTGGCAGAGGAAGCCTCGGTTGGGGAAGACCCATCGGTGCTGCCTCACGGTGATCACCGCCTGCCGCAGGGACAGCTGATGGCGCAGCATGAGGTAGGCCAGCACCAGCGTGGCAGAGCGGCTCACGCCCACCACACAGTGCACCAGGACCTTGGCTGAGGAAGACATCCTTGTGAAGAACCCTTTCCCACCCATCAGCCCACCCAGGGGCTGGGGTGGGGACCCAAGTTCCAGGCCCTGCCTTGGTCTCACTCTCTAACCCTGGGCAAGTCATTCAGCCTTTGTGGACTTCAGTTTCCTGATCTGTGAAAATGGGTAGACCAACAGCTGTTCTGCCTACTCTCAGGATGGAGTTCACATTCCTTAATCTGGCCCTTGCTGACCCTGTAGCATGACCTCAGACCATCCCTCCCCAACCCTCAGCTCTAGGAACATGGGGTAACTTGCAGTTCCTTGAAGCTGTCATGGTCTCTGACCTCCAGCCTTACCACATGCTATTCCAACTACTTGCAACACATTCCCCCCGGGCTCGGGCTGAGTAACTTCTGCTACTCATCAGGTTTCAGCTGAGACACGGCTTCTTGCATGGGCTTTCCTTACCACTCAAGGCATTGCTTGAATCACAGAGTGGCTCATCATTTTGCATATGACCCAGTGAACACTGTTGCAGAGGGAAGTCCTCCCCCACCCCAATCCTATGGCTTGAGCACCCCTGCCTTGTGCTCCCACAGCTCTTCACTTCCACCCACTCCTATGAGCAACCCTCGTGATACTTCACAATTCAACTGTTTTTCCACCAGTTCCAAGAGGGCAGGGGTCCTGCCTTCTTTAAGTTAGTACTTGGCACATAGCTGATGCTCAGTAAATAGCTGGTGAATGAATGGATGAAGAACAAAAGAACATCAAAGTGCTTAGGTATTGAAAAGTCATGTGAGCTATAGTCTTGCCATTCCCATTGCATAAATGAGGAAACTGAAGTCTAGAGAGGGACATTGGCTTGCCCAGGCTCACAAAGCCAAGCGCACAGTTTTCACCCAGGATGAACACAAAGCAGGGGCTCCTTTGCTGTACCCTGAGTATCTGAAGTTGTTTATTTTTCCAGTTGAAAGTACTTTGGGCCAGACATCTAGGTACCAAATGGTGGTTTCCCAAGGCTGAGTGTTGCAGATAAAGAACTGTTTTGCTGTTTAGAAGACCTGGCTTCTAGCACCAGGGTTGCTCCAACCTCCTGGCATGACCTTGCATTCCAGGCCTCAGTTTGGGGTTAGATAAAATGCTGGAGCACTGAGCAGAGGATTTTTAAAAACCAGGGATGGGAGGGGAAATGGGGCATCCTCCCCATGAATGAGCAGAGTGGGATACAAGCTCAGACCCAAAGTCCTACCCCCAGGTGTGCTGAGGGCACAGTGGATGAAGTCAGCTGCGGAGGAGAAGTAGGCACTGATGTCGAAATCAGGGAGGTCGTGGGCTGGCACTCCCAGGTAGCTCACACTGCTGCCATAGAAGTCAGGGCCGCCCTGACAGTAGAGGCCCCCGTGGGCAGCGTTCAGCACGTGGGTGATGCCCAGCTTCCAAAGCTCAAAGCGGTTATTTGCGGTGGCCCTGGAGAGAGCAGGAAGTGGGCTAGATGCTGGTTGAGGCATGAGGTACAGGAAAGAGGCTTTGCCTGCTTCAGAGGCACTGAGCCATTGGGGTCCAAAGGGAGCCAGAATCCAGCAAGTTCCAGCTGGGGTCTGCAGCCCCCAGCCCAGCCCCAGAGCTTTCTGGTGGGGGAGTTGGTGTTGCAGGGGGTTTACCTTTGCTTCCTCAGGCGCTCTGCCCCTGCCTTGGCCAGAACAGAAAGGAAGGGATTGCTTCAACCCTGGGAAGCAATCCTTTCAGGCTGCCCCTCCCTTCTCGCCCTACGTCCTCCCACGCACATCCGTACTGTCATGGCCACCACCTCATACCTGCATCTAATCTGCAAATGCTTCCCTGATTCACCTTCAGTCAGGCTTCTCCACCTACTTTGTGCCCAGAAGAGGGAGACTGGGACCAGAAAGGGGCTTTCTGTCTACCCTACGTCATGCCGCAAATACCATTCCCCAGGCCTCTGTCCCCTACTCGCCAGTTGTCCTGGATGTGCCAGCAGACTCCAGGAACCTCTGGGAAGCTCCCGTCTTTCAGGCAGGCAAAAATCCCTGCTCCCCCTGGTGGCCACGCCTGGTCACTGCACGGACCGGCACCCGAGGCTCCTGGAGAAAGTCCCTGGCCTGGGGGTGCTTGGAGCGGGACTGTCTCCTTGTTCCCACCCACGCCCGTGTCTGGTAAAGAGCTCAAGAACTCCTTGCCCTCACCACCCCCCCCCCCACCGCTCTGTCCCCACTCACGCATCTCCTATGAAGAGGTTGGGCCAGACTTCATCCACACGGCTGGAGGAGACCTTCCCCTCCCTCAGGAGCTCCTCCAGCTCCGGGATGCTGGGGCAGGGCGTGGCTTCGGCATCTCCCCCTGGCTCTGGGAACGAGGCCTCAGCCATGGGCCAGCCCGCCCACCCCTCTGCCTCTGCGGTCGCTCCTCTCTGTTTCTCCAGTGTCATTTCTTCTTCCCAGAGATTGACAGGGACAGGTGGGACAGGAGCAAGTGACTCAGCAAGTCACATGGGCCTCCAGAAAGGATAGGATGTTTTCCTCCCCAAGCCACCCCATCCCCCAAACTCCCTAAGAACTTGGAATCAGTCACTCTACTTCTCTCAACCTCAGTTTCTTCATTGGTAAAGTAAGTACAATCACACCTACCTCAGAGAATTGCTGTGAGAATTAAATGAAACAAAGATGTGCTGTGTCTAGCACATAGTAGGTGCTTAGAAACATTTATTGAATTTTGTTTTTTTGAGACTGGGTCTCACTCTGCTGCCTAGGCTGGCGTGGAGTGGTGAAATAATAGCTCACTACAACCTCAAATCTTGGCCTCAAGCACACCTCCTGCCTTGGCCTCCTCAAGGGCTAGGATTATAGCTATGAGCCACAGTGCCTGGCCAACTTGTTGAATTAATAGGTTTAGAGGCCCACATAAGGCTATTTGGTTCTGAGGACTGAGTTAAAGTAGAGATTCAGGGTGGAGAAGAAGTAGCTGGTTCCAAGGATGAATTATAGAAAAAATTTTGTAGGTCTGGGTAGACCACAAACTGGGTAGGAGCCAGATGTCTATGGATGAGTCTCTGGATCATGGAGGTCAGGGGCAGTTTTCTGAGACGTAGAGTCAGAGAAGTGTGGAGAGGAGACATGAAGGACCTCACTTAAAGGGTGCCCACAAAGTTCATGGGAGAAGCTTTGAACAATGGTCCTGAATTGAAGATGGCTGACTTCTCAAGAGAAGACTGAAGCAGGCCTTGTATGTCAAAGAGGGAGAAGGGAGGTGAGCATTGCCTAGACTTTGAGAGCCAAAGGGCCTAAGTGTCATCGGAAACATTTTGAGGATGGGAGGGAGATTTCTCTGCCTACAAGGGCTTTTGGCCCCAGAATAGAAACTGAGAAAGGTCAACCTGTCCTTCTGCCAGAGCTGGTTATCAGCAAAAGAGATGAAATGTCTTGCCTTCTCTCAAGTAACTTCGCAGAGGTCCTGATGGGGCTGGGCAGGGTATGAGCTGCAGTGGGAAGGTTCCCAGCTGCCCCTGGCTTTGAGTCCAGCTTGAGGAGAAAGGCCATACCAGCGCGTTCTACGCAATAGTCTGCACTCATGTCCACCTCAGCACCTGCTCCCACCTCATTCAGAACCACTGAAGTTGCCCGTGCGTTGTACGGGGAAGCAAGGCCAAGGAGAGGCTAGAGCCCAGGTTGCAGCTGCCTTTGGACTTGGTTTATGCCAATGCAAGGCCTGGGTTGGAGGGGCCCTCCCCCAGGGTGGGGCAGCATAGTGCAGTGAGAAGAACATAGATTCTGATGTTAGATAGCTTTGGGTTGGAATACCAGCTTGGGCGCATAGTAAAGTGATATGTCATGCAATATGTTTCTTGGTCTGTATTGTACTATCTACCTTGTAGAGTTTGCACAAGGATTAGATGAGATATTTATGTGGCATTTGGCATAGACACTGTCAGAAAGCAATGGGGCAGTGAATGATAACGATCATTGGGGGTTCGCTTTGGGAGAAGAGGTGTCCCCCTCCGGAGCAATTAGGATAACCCACTCCTAGGCCCAACCCTATTGACTAATCCTATAGGCCCCGCCCCATCACCCCTCGCTCTGTTCCTTTCTCCCACCTTAGCCTCCAGCCCGACGCATGCGCTCTCGGGATCCCCTGCTGCGGTTACCCTTCTCAATTCTCGGACCCATCTGGAGCCGCGCGTCTCTTCCGGTTTTGGCCCCGCCCCTCCGCCGGTGGAGTTCCTCCTCCCGCCGGTAGGGCCCCGCCTCCCGAAACAGTTCCGGTTCGGCTCGGAGCCGCTGCCGGAGCGGCGGTGACGGGGGCCGGGGCGATGCCTGCGCGCAGCCGCCACCGCCCCCGCCCCGGTCCTGGCTCCCCGCCCCGGGCTCCGCCCCCGCCGCTCGAGGCGCTTCACTCCGGCGAGGCCGGGAGGACCCCGGACTCCGACGGCGGCTCGGACGCCGACTCGGAGGTGGGTCCCGGGAGCCCAACTCCGACCGCGGAGGTGAGGGGAGCTGAGGCTGAGGAGAGGGGAGTTTGGGGGGCGCCTGCAGCCAAGGGTGAGTGGGGAGTGTGGGATGGAGCTGGGGGCTGCCGAGGGACAGGGACCCGAGGGCCACGGGGAGACGGTTGGGGGAGATGGAGAGTCAGCTCTAAAATGGAATCTGAAGGAAATGGAGGTTGTGGAGCCAGGGCCTGAGGGGGTGCTGATGGCCAGAGGCTGAGGGTAAGTAGAGGCCGAGGGGCGAGAAGAGGCAAGAGCTTGGAGGCTTTTGAAAGCAGCGTAGGGTCGGAAGAAGGTCGACGGGGTCCTGCGGCAATGTGGCCCTGGAGGAAGGGATGCTCTGGGCTGTGGCAGTGGGGGTTAGGGGTCAGAGGAGCAGAACCGGGGCGGGGGTTACCCCAGGCGAGGGAGAGGGAACCGGGGTGGGGCTGGTGGTAATGGAGGGCAGGATTTAGGTTTGACTGGAAGAGGGAGGGCTATTGGATGGGAAATCGTCTGGCTTCAAGTGTTGAGGGAGGCATTGAAAAAGAGAAACGCGATCAAGAAAGAAAAGGAGCCCTTAGGGATCTGATTTAAGGCTTTGGCATCTTTACAGGTGCCTTTCAAAGCATCAGAGATCACTAGGGCAATGTATTTGGATTGTGGGACTTTTACATTTGTGCACAGTGGATCCTTTTAAAAATCTGGGGTGGAACGGGCGGTGTTAATCACCGATTTGCCTAAAGGACTGGGGAAAGTGGTGGAGAGGAAGTGATGTTTGAAAAACGTAGTGAAAGGAGTGATTTTGAAAATAAAGATATCATTAGGGTTTCTTCCAACATTAATAGTGTACTTTTTTTTGTATTTCTTTCTTAAATGTTTAAATACTAGGCAAGTTTAGATCCTGAAAAGATTTAATGCATTACCTTTACATTTAAAAAATTAACTTGAAACAAGAATTTGGACACTAGGATTTTACAGGTACTCATTATGAACTGGTTCTACTTTCACAGCTTGAGTTGAATGTATTTGCCACAGGGTTAAGGGGGACACATAACACTAGAAGTAAAATCACCACAGTGCAGACACCTGCCAGATCTTCCTCTCACTCATAACTCCAAGATTGGAATTATCTCTTAAAAATTTGCGGCGTACTGATGGATTTGCAGAACCAATATTCAAATACTATTTTGCAGATATTGTACACATAATATTTTTAGTAGAGTGGTCTAGAAAAGTAAGGAGAGAGGGTGCTTGTAGTTGACAGCCAGTGGAACTAGAACAAGTGGGTACACAGATGCTTTTTATAGAAGATGTAGTACCAAAACATAATTGTGTCAGAAAAATAATGATTGCAATATTTATATTCACTTAAGTAGAAATAATTTTGTGATTATTAAATTATAACAAGCCTCCAAGAAGTCATTGTTGACTTTAGCCACGTCTCATTTTACTTTTTATCTGATCATAGACTTGTGACATTGTTGGCCATTTCCAAACTTCTAATCAAATATTTTCCACTCTAATGGGTATCTACTGTTTAATCTTCATGAGATGATAATTTACTGATTGGCAACAAGCTTTTTTTTTTTTTTTTTTTGAGACAGAGTCTCACTCTCTTGCCCAGGCTAGAGTGAGTGCCGTGGCGTCAGCCTCGCTCACAGCAACCTCAAACTCTTGGGCTCAAGCAATCCTTCTGCCTCAGCCTCCCGAGTAGCTGGGACTACAGGCATGTGCCACCATGCCCAGCTAATATTTTCTATATATTTTTAGTTGGCCAATTAATTTCTTTCTATTT
This sequence comes from Lepilemur ruficaudatus, assembly GCA_963574885.1. Taxonomy (NCBI): domain Eukaryota; kingdom Metazoa; phylum Chordata; class Mammalia; order Primates; family Lepilemuridae; genus Lepilemur; species Lepilemur ruficaudatus. Next base: position 15,596 of record CAUYRT010060627.1, read on the forward strand.
TTAGTAGAGACGGGGGTCTCGCTCTTGCTCACACTGGTTTCGAACTCCTGACCTTGAGCAATCCACCTGCCTCGGCCTCCCAGAGTGCTGGGATTTCAGGCATGAGCCACCGCACCCAGCCCAGTGACAAGCTTTTAAATTAGTTTATGATTATAGACAATATGACATATCTTCAAATGCTCAGTGAAATAATAATTCCTTCTTCAAAGGAGAGGTGAATTTTTAGCTTTGCTTTTAGCTGAAGTTGTCAAAAAATTTCTTTTCTTTTCTTTTCTTTTTTTTTTTTCTGAGACAGAGTCTCACTGTGTTGCCTGGTCTAGAGTGCCGTGGCGTCAACCTGGCTCACAGCAACCTCACACTCCTGGGCTCAAGCGATCCTCCTGCCTCAGCCTCCCGAGTAGCTGGGACTACAGGCATGTGCCACCATGCCCGGCTAATTTTTTCTATATATATTTAGTTGGCCAATTAATTTCTTTCTATTATTAGTAGAGACGGGGTCTCACTCTTGCTCAGGCTGGTTT
>CAUYRT010060629.1:0-21398 GCA_963574885.1 Lepilemur ruficaudatus
AGTCCCAGCCACTTGGGAGGCTGAGGCAGAAGGATTGCTTGAGCCCAGGAGTTTGAGGTTGCTGTGAGCTAAGCTGACGCCAGGGCACTCACTCTAGCCCGGGCAACAGAGTAAGACTCTGTCTCAAAAAAAAAAAAAAAAGTATATAGTTCATTGGTTTTTAGTATATTCACAGAATTGTGCACCTATAACTATTACCTATTTCCAGAACATTAGTCCCAAAAGAAACCTTCCAGCACCTGACAAACATTAATCTACTTCTGTTACCGTAGATTTGCCTATTCTGGACAATTCATATAAATGGAATGATGCAATATGTGGCCTTTTGTGTCTGGCTTATTGAATACTGTTTTCAAGTTTCATCCATGTTCTAGTATGTGTCAGTACTTCATTTCTTTTTATGACTGAATTATCCATTGTTTACCCATTCATCATTTGGACATTTGTATTGTTTCTAGTTTTTGTCTCTTATGAATAGTGCTGCTATGAACATTTGTGTTTACAAATTTATGTGTGGTTTTTTATTTTTACTTTTTTCAATGAGGAAGTATGATGGCTTGTGTTTTTCAATTGTCTTGGATACATACCTAGGAACCTAGGAGTGGAATTTCTGGGTCATATGGTAACTCTTTAACTTTCTGAGGAACTGCTAAAAATATGTATGTATTTGGTCTTTGTCTCTGTTGACTAAGATTTTTGAAATCTCTAAAGTGCTTTCTTTTTATATGCTGATATTGGCTGATAGCTTCTGGATGGGGCTGGTAACCTGGAAGTCCAAGGGATGATTAAAGGGTTGAGACTTTCAGCCCCCACCCAACCTCCTGGGAGGGAGGAGGGGCTGAAAGTCAAGTTGATCACTAATAGCCAGTGGTTTAATTGATCATGCCTGCCTAATGAAGCCTCCATAAAACCCCAAGAGGATAGGGTTTGGAGAGCTTCCGGATAGCTGAACACATGGAGATTCCTGGAGGGTAGTGCCCCAGGGAGGTCATGGAGGCTCCACTATCCTTCCCCCATTCCTTGCCCTATGTATCTCTTCATCTGTATCCTTTGTAATAAGCCCGTAGAGGTAAATAAGTGTTTCTCTGAGTTCTGTGAGCTGTTCCAGCAAATTAATCAAATACAAAGAAGGAGTCATGGGAACCCCAACTTGAAGCCTGTCAATCAGAAGTTCTAGAGGCCCAGACCTGCCACTGGTGTTTGCAGGGGAGGGCAGTCTCAGTTGGGGACTGAGTCCTTAACCTATGGGGTCTGATGCCATCTCCAGTAAATAGTGTCAAAATTGAATTGGAGGACATCCAGTTGGTGTCTGCTGCAAAAATGATTGCTTGGTGGGGATAATCCCCCTCCTCACATTGGGTCACAGAAGTCTTCTGTATTGATGATTATTGTGGTTTGAGAGCAGAGGAAAAACAGTTTGACTTTTCCCAAACAAGTAGTATCTCATTGTAATTTTGATTTTTGTTTGCATGCTGACTAGTAATATTGAGCATCTTTTTGTGTACTTATTTGTTACTTGTATATCTTTGGGAAAATGTCTGTTCAAATCCTTTGCCCATTTTTAAATTGTCTTACTGAGTTGTAGGAGTTCTTTATATATTCTGGATACTAGACTCTTATCAGAATATGATTTTCAAATATTTTCTCCCCTTCTGTGAATTCTTTTCACTTTCTTGATAGTGTTTGAAGCACAAAAATGTTTAATTTTGATGAAGGCCATTTTAATTAATTTTTTTTCTTTTGGTTGCTTGTGCTTTTGGTATCATATCTAAAAAACCATTGCCTAATCCAGGGTCAAGAGTGTACCTGTTTTCTTCTAAGAATTTGATAGTTTAGCTTTTACATTTAGGTCTTTGTTCCATCTAATTTTTGTATATGATGTGATTCTTTTGCATGTGGATATCTTGTTTTCCCAGCACCATTTATTGAATATGGCTTTTTTTTTTCTTTCAAGACAGGGTCTTGCTGTGTCTCCTGGGCTAGCATACAGTGGTGTCATCATAGCTCACTGCAACCTCGAACTCCTGGGCTCAAGCGATCCTCCTGCCTAAGCCTGCAAAGTAGCTGGGACAGCAGGCATATGCCACTATGGCCAGCTAGTTTTTCTATTTTTCTGTAGGTCTCACTCTTGCTCAGGCTGGTCTTGAACTCCTGGCCTCAAGTGATCCTCCCAACTCGGCCTCCCAAACTACAAGGATTACAGGCGTGAGCCACCGTGCCTGACCCATGGATGTGGCTTTTTAAAAACACTCTTCTTTTCCCTCACTTAATTTGCCATCAATGCAAGTGCTTATATTTCTTGCACATTTATAGGCACTATTCATATGAGACTATGGAGTATACAGTTTACAATACCTTGTTTTCCCTTGGGGGCTTATGTTTAGTTGCGACTGATGATGGGACATGTGAAATTGTTAAATGGTATATAATTAAGTGCCAGAGGAGTGGTGGAGAGAACAGAAGTTATTAGGAATTCAGAAGAGAGAGGAAGTCTGTGGGCAGAGAGGTTTGTAGAAGAGATGAGGCTATTGAGGTTAGGTAAGGTTTAGGTATAGTACAGAAAGATCAGAATTGGCCAGAACAGACCTAGATTCTGTTGGTCCAAAGTATGTGTGGAATACCTCTTAAACAGATACTGAAAATATCCTGAAGTACCAAATCTTCCCCTAGTCTAAATTATGTTTTTAGAAGTTGGAAGTAAGGCCGGGCACAGTGGCTTACGCCTGTAATCCTACCACTCTGGGAGGCCGAGGCGGGTGAATCGCTCAAGGTCAGGAGTTCGAGACCAGCATGAGCAAGAGCGAGACCCCGTCTCTACTAAAAATAGAAAGAAACTAATTGGCCAACTAAAAATATATAGAAAAAATTAGCCGGGCATGGTGGCTCATGCCTGTAGTCCCAGCTACTCAGGAGACTGAAGCAGAAGGATTGCTTGAGCCCAGGAGTTTGAGGTTGCTGTGAGCTAGGCTGACGCCACGGCACAGGCAACACAGTGAGACTCTGTCTCAAAAAAAAAAAAAAAATTGGAAGTACCTGATATAAACTTTGTGCAGTTGTATTTAGAAATGAGGGCAGTTTCTGTTTTGGCCACCCCATATTGGATTTGGGTACCTTACAGGCATTACATTCTGTTTGCTTATTTCTTTATTTCTTTCACACTTACTATATTCCGTTTTTCACAGTCCCTGCAGCCTTCTAGGATTTCTTTTCTTGAAACTTTAGAGAAACTATTCTTGTAATGGTCACTGACTTCCACATTCTAAATCTACTGGCCAGTTCTCAGTTTACATTGTACTTGACCTAGCAGTGGATTTAACAGGGTTGATTATTCCCCCCACCTGTTGGCATGTTTTTTTTTCTATCTTTCTTTTTGGATTGATACCTTTTTTTAAATTGGTTTCCCCAACACCATACTTTTCTTGATTTTTTTCTTTTCTATCACAGTTTAATGCTTCAGTAGTCTTTGTTAGTTTCCTTTTCTGGTTTTATTTCATCTCAGCTTCATAAACTTGGAGTTCCAGGACTCAGTCCTGCCATAGCCTCCTAACTTATCTTCCTGTCTCTGTTCTTATATTCCTGTTGTCAGAGTGACTGTATTAAAACGTTATAACAGTTATTGTATTTTCTGGGCTCAGAACCTTGCAGTGGATCTCCCTTTTACTCAGAGTAAACCAGGACCCCTATTATCTCTTGGACCTCCTCTCCTACATTTTTTTTTTTTTTTGCCAGAAATCCAATTTCAACACACTGGCCACTTTACTGTTCTTTCAATAGTCAATAGGGCTTTTGTTCCCTCAGGTGGAATACTTTCCCCCAAGGTAGCCACATGGTTAATTCCTTCACTTCTTTCAAGTCTTTGCTCATATGTCACCTACTCAGCAAGGCCTACTATTTCCACACTGTTGGTTTTTTTTTTTAGTACATAATTGATGATACTTAGTTTCAATATAATCAGTAATTGATCCATAACTTCGAACTGGCAGGAGCCACTCCACCAACCCAAAGAGTAAATAAATGTTTACCTTAAGTTCCAATTGTACATAACACACATGCTTCAGGAAAGACAGGCCAACAATGCCTAAACTTTTTATTTTACCAACCAATATTTACTTTGTTTTCATTTTTTTTCTTCTTTATTTTGGAGACAGGGTCTCCAGTACTGGAGTGGCACCATCATAGCTCACTCACTGTAACCTTTGAACTCCTGGGCTCAAAGAATCCTCCTGCCTCAGCCTCTGAAACAGCTAGGACTACAGGCAAATGCCACCATACCTGGCTTATTTTTTATTTTTTTATTTTTTGTAGAAGACAGGGTCCCCTTTTATTATCCAGGCTGATCTTGAACTACTGGCCTCATACGATCCTTCTGCTTATATCTCCCAAAGTGCTGGGACTACAGGCATGAGCTACCCTGCTAACCCAGCCAGTATTTCTGATTATCTCCTTGATGCTGAATTTGAAAACCATATGAATCTACCAATACAGCATTCAGACTTTCTGTATCCAGAGAAATGGGCCCAGAGACAGAAGAAGTCAGGCCCCAGGCTGTTTGGGGATGGGAGAAGTGGCAAAGATATCTCTGTAATAAATAGTCTGTGTCAGTTTTCTAACTTAAGTGAAATGCTTTGTCTCTCATCATTTCCAAACTTTTCTCCATGGCATCTATGACAGAAAAACACTTCTCTCTTACATACACAAAGCCATTGGGGAGTAGGGGGAATGGAGTGGGTATTACACAGGCACCAGCCAAATTTTTATTGAGCCAGAAAATGGATTTCTAATTCAGTTTAATGACAAGGAGTTGTGTAAAACTGGTGTCTTGCCTATTCCTCAAAATGAGCTGAGCTGGATTTTTATAATTAGAAACATTTCCCATGATAATAATGAGTTAAATGCTATAAAAAATAAAATTGATACTGTCTCTATGAGTAGCAAAAGAGCTGCTTCCAAGAATCTAGGGATGCCCGTGTCCCATGCCCGACCCACACGTAGGTACATGAAAAGCATGTGATATGACACTTCTGTCAACTTTTTTTGGTGGGGAGAGGAGGGTGGGACAGTGCTTAGGGATGGATTTTTTTTATTCCCCCTACCACCAAAACCTATAGATTTACACATACACACAGATACATATACATATCCATTTTTAAGAAAGGTTTTCCTTCCTGGATCCCAAAATCCATCCTCCTTCAGGCTGAAAGATAGTGCCTATTAACTGCACAGATCTAGTGTATAAACATCCTATAGAAGGCTCCTGTGTTGTCTCATAAGCTGTGAGGGGGCAGGGGCAAAGAATTGGATATTTATGGGTCATTTGCATTTTGTCTTAAACCCAATATACTCAGCATATTCTCAGGTTCAGGAGCAGGGAGAGGTTCTGTGGGTACAATATGGAGGATGACCTGATGGTCCCAACCCATGGGGTGTAAGGAGTGAGTTGATTGAGCAGGGACCAAGTAACATCTCTCATAAAGTCTCTGTGCGCTTGGTTTCTAAACACCCTGGAAAACCTTGAGTCCAGCACAGCAAGTGAGCAGTCTACACTGAGTGAGGCCAGGAAGGGAACACTGTAGGGAGAGCACCAGCCCAGTGACACACTGGGAGTATACAGCTGAGCTGAGGACACAGCTTGCCCTCTTGGTATCCACAAGGGAAGCAGTCCCGTTCTCATCACCAAAGGCAAAGACTTGACTTTGCTGAGGATGTCAAGCCAGTGAGGTAGGAAGATAGCCAGATACATTGCAGCCCATCTGTGATGCTAGCTTCAAACAGCAGGTATCCCAGAGTAAAATTCTATTGTGCTCACTGAATGAAAAAAACATAAGAGTCCTTGTGAGGAGAGGCAGCAACACAGATGACCTTCCCAGCAGAAGCTCAGTATGAATTTGGTACCATCTGCTGAGCAAGGTCCCAAACCTTGATGCAGAAGTCTTTGCTACCACTGACAGCTTATGTGCCAGAGCTCAGGACACTGACTGTAAACAGTGACATCATGTTCATACTTAAGAACTTGCTGAAAGTGTCTCATTCTCATTTAGCTCCCACAATTCAACAGCACGTGAATTGGGAGCCACTGAGATACTTCTGTCTCCCATCCAAGTGAGGTCAGCCTCTCTGACCTCTGTCTGGACTCTGGCAGAGCAGAAGCCTTCATTGGGGGAAGCACAACGGTCCTTAAAAAGCCAGAGTGGCCAGGTAGCTTCCGAGAGTCGTCTCCCAGTGGAATCACATGGGACACACTTCATTTCTCCAGCAATGGGTTGTGACGAGCGTGAAGTGTTGTCTACCAGGGAAGCACATCAGAAGCTCAGTGCCCAGGGTTTTTATTGGGGGCTAGTTATGTGGGTGCCCTCTGCCTAGCATGTACCCAGATTCTAGATTCCTAGAAGGAAAGCAGGTGTTAACCAATAAACCACATTGTAAAAACATTTTAGGCACAATGAGCCATTCTTATCAGTTAGGGAATGGTGGGAACTCTCTGGAACTCCAAGTTACTGTATGCTTGCCATGGGCCAATATTGCAAACAGGATTTTCTGAGGATAGCAGTCTCTGGCCTCTTGTATTAACTCTTTTCTGCACATGATGGCATCCAAAGAAGTTTGTTTTTTTCTTCTTTATATAGAGTATAAAACATTTAGACTAAATCATCCTCTCTTTAGGAAATTCTGTAACAACCAAAATGTTTTGAGAATGACTTGAACAGTTTAACTGGGTTAAATAAATGAGTTTATTCACTTAAACACATTCTTTGAAATAATAGTAATGCCTTGATACTATTATCCAGTCTGTGCTGATTTTGGTAATTATAAAAGTAGTTTATTTCATAGTAAAATTTTATTTCCAAAAATAAAAAATTAAGATATCTTTCTTAGTATTCACTTGAAAAATAACACCTGTGAATATGACTGTCAGCTTCAAAGCAGATACTGGTTTTTCTTCACGTTTCTTCCATCTTTCGTGGTCCAGAGGGCCTATTTGAAACTTGCCATCTTTCAGTTTGCTTTAGTAACCACCTTTCTTTTTTTTATAGGCCAAGATGCTGAATTATCAGGGACACTTTCACTTGTTTTGACACAGTGCTGTAAAAGAATAAAGGATACTGTTCAAAAATTGGCCTCAGACCACAAAGACATCCACAGCAGTGTTTCTCGTGTTGGAAAAGCCATTGATAAGGTATGGTGTTTAAGAAAGTGTTTTGTAATTTTGAGCATCATCGTTTTTCTTTTGTCATTACTTTGGTAACATTGGTGTTCCCAAATTATTTTATGCCATTTGTTTCATCTTTTGATAACTTTTGCAGGTCTGGTTTTACTATGCTAGTCTTATTAATGTTCCCTGTTGCTAATATTTAAAAATAAAAATACAAACAAAACAAAAAACCTCTCCTTTTATAGCTTTGTTGTTTATCCATTTTCTTATATGACTTAGAGCTTCTAGGGTTATGATGAATAAAGTTCCAAAGACATTTAAACCCAGTATGTGGGAGGTTGTTTGTAAGAGTAACCCTAAGTAATTACCTGGCTGTGACTCTGTCTCTGTTAATAGGATGATTAGAATAATACCCTTGCATCTGTCTCCCCTACAACATCCTACCTCTTTTCTTCCTGTGGGTACATTAGTTGCTTTTCTTCAGTGATGTCTTCTGTGTGTGTGAGTGAGTGAGTGAGTGGGTTGGTTGCTAGCCAGTGAGGCCATTACCTTTTGTTGGATGATTTTTTTCTTGTGACATTTCTTGAATAAGCAATCTTTGACTTAGTGGTTGGCTTATAAGCAGTTACCATTTTAAACACCTGGAGAGATTGTGATTGGTCAGGGGTTTCTGTTCACATATTGTAAACTTCTGGGAAGATAGGAAGAACTTTTGAGGCAACCTCTTTGTAGCAAAGGTATCTCCCAAACAGCCTTAGGAGTTACTTAGTCTGTATGCACAAGAGTGATAGCTGTAATATAGATAATAGCAGCTCACTGAATCCAGAGAGTGATTCCATCTAACACATGGGTAGGCACAACTATTAGAAATTATGCTATAGAAAACTAGTATTGAAAGGCTAGGCTTGAGGCTGCCTGAGTCATAATTGTTTGCTTCTAAGGCCGTGGCATTCACTGTTAGTTACGACAGGACTGTGAGTGGCAGGGGTTCTGGGGATGTGTTTTGGAAGTCATGGCTTACAGAAATGTCAGTGGCCTTTCAGAGAGCTCTCACCACTTCCATGGTGGTGTGAGGGCTTTGACTCAGCAAAAGAATCAGATGTTCTTTTGCGGCAGCAGGGTTCCAGCCACATTGTTGGATCAGTGATGGTAGTCACCAGCAAAGGCTGGAGGGCAGCGAGTGTTCTCTGAAATAGCTTTGAGGTTGTGAGGCCTGTTGGACAACTCCAAGGGAGTGGACACAGCTTTGGAAATGGGTTTGGCATTAGATCTGTTTGGGACAATGGCATTGGCAATCTTCAGTTTGTACCTGCTGTGGTTGTTGGTGTGTATTAGCTTAAGGACTGTGGGAATGGTGGTGGGGCATTTTAGAGATGGTCTTAAATCACTGTGGTTGAGGAACCCTCAGTTTCTCTAGGGTACAGTAATACTGGTGGTGTTTAAGAAGCTTCAGATTTTGGTGGTTGACAGTGATCAAAGCATCCTGATGAATTCTAATGGCTCCTGGGGACATCTGCTTGATCAACAGGCTGCCTGCAATTATGACAGAGAGTCAGCATCTCGACAGCAGAACTAGATGGTGCCATGACAGAAGAGCAAAAGCTTCCAGGGCAGCTAATCAGAGAAAGTATCTGGGAAGAGATCCCAGAGTCTCAGAATAAGTAGACATGGTCTCAACAGCCATACCTCAGGAGTGTGGGTTACCACCAGGATCTTGAGCTGTTGGGCACCGGTAGGGTGACCATATATGCCCCTGCTGCTAGTTTATGTCTGTTGTCCTGTCATAATTACCAGAACCCTCTTTTGCTCTAGTCCCCTTTGCTGTTGGGGACTTGCTGAGCATATCTTCCTCCAGATCCAGCTGGTGTTTCCAGATATTCATAAGGGCTGTCAGATGTTTTGACCTATCTTTAATGTACTTGGTGCAAAAAATTGAAGTGTCTCTTTGAGAATGAATATCAAGGGCACACATTTATAGTGAATAATGAACATTCTGGCTTTTGGTGGGAGGATGTGTTTGAGGTGAATGTTCTTGATTATGTATTTTAATTTACTCATTACTCTTTTGAGGACCTTTTTTTCATGTACTTGGAAGTTATAAGAGCTTTTTCAAGTAATTCTTTTATAGTTTCTTTCAAAAAATTGTTTCATGTTCCTATGGTAAAAGTAGCTTAGGTTCTAGGTGAGCTGGATTCTGGATGCTTATCTATTATATAAAACTACATTATTTAGTTGATACTGATAAGTATTTGTTGTATTATAGTCCACAGCCACAGAGGAAATCCTGGATCTTTTAGCCCAGTTCTTTAACATCTTTCAGTGTACTTTTTCCTGATATTTTTGGCATCTATTTGGCCTCAGTGGAAGAGGAAGCTGTTTCCCTACAAGAACTACCTAGATGTTGTGAATGGGCTTTTTGCATACGTGAGAAATTCTGTGCAGGCTGCTGTCACATTCATTGACTTGTTAAGTCCTTCAGCTCTTTTAGTTTGAACCTGGTAAAATTGTGTAAGCTCTGGGCTGCCTGTTGCAAAGCCTGGGTGGACTCATGAATTGGTAGTGAACAAACAGGATAAAGCTGAATCCATTGTGGTACAAGGCTTTTAAGTGCCACATCAAACAGACCTGAGTAATAAACTGGAATGCTGTCCATCAGCCTATGAGCACCATTTAATGGGCATAAGCTCCCACCCTCACAAGATGAGGACAGTGAAGAAACCAGTGGCTACTTTGCCACCAAACTGATTTTGAGTGTAAATTTTTGACATGCTAAATGGTAATTTTCTTTTTCCTTTTGTGTTTTAATACTTCTTGTGGTTTAAAGTTTTCTAATTATCACTTCTCTGAAAATGTAAGTAGAAAAGAAGTTTCTAGTAGTGTTAGCCAAGGCATTGTCTGGCTTTTAATTATTGTGAACATAAAAAGTTGTTGAAAATTTCTGCTTTAATGTGTTGACTATTTTCAGATGCCCACATGATCACTATTTAAAATAAATAATGTCAGTTGGGTTTTGTGACAAAAATTTTTGTTAGTAAAAAGAAATAATGTGTTGGGCTGTTCTTAATTTCCTCCCCTATTTTTAGAATATCTAGAATTCTGTCCTGTTTAGAACATTTTATTTAGTGTCTTGCTAAGTTATTTGACTTTTTAAAATTTACTGCCTAAAAAAAGTCAATAAAAATGACTGTTGCTTTAGACTTTCAGGAATATGTGTATGTGTTAAAATAAATAGAACTAAAGATTTTAAAGTGTCTAAAATCTGCTATGGTATAGTTAAAAGCTAAACACACAGTATGTGTCTTTTATAAGATTGTAGTCTGATTTGGTCTGTAATGTAAAAGTGCTTTTTGTACACATAAAATAACTGGAAAAATTCTGAGGCAACATAAAATAAGTTTGCACAGAGTGGATGGATACTGCTTATTATAAAGTAAAGGAAAAGATTGTTTTTAATTAAGATTTGTGGAGTTGGTGTCCTAAATTTGACTTGGGAGAATGGGTAAGATTGAGAGCAGCAGAGCAATGAGGTGTGATTGTGGGGCTGGGACGGGGCAAAACAGCAACTGAGAATATACTTGACTCATGTTAAAGACTCTTAAGGATTGACTTGATAAAGTGGCTGCCACTGTTGGGAATAGGGAAAGATCAGGTTGGGGGAAGGCATATGATGGAGAAAGGCCCAAGCGATGTGGATTTGATCCTAGTAGGAGAGTAGAGGCAAAGAGAGTAAGTGATGAAAACAGTTGAAGATTTGCTTGATCTCATTAACTAGGATAAAAAGAGACTAAATAGTAAGTCAGTGGTAGGGAGATAATAGCTATCACTTACTGAGTGTTGTCCATGTTCCAGATACTGAGCTGAGAGCTTTTTATACATATTTATATCTCATAATGCAAGTACATTATTCCTGTTTTACATATGAGGAAAGAAACTAAGATTCAAAGATATTGAATAACATACCCCAGGTATATAGCTTGGAGGTGGTAGATCAAGGTTTGGAAAAAATTTTCATTCAAGAATCTGTTCTTAAACACTGTGCTAAACTAGAAAATCAACGAGGTCATTTCAGGGCTGGTAATGTTGCAGGGGGAAAATATAGTGAAAACTTTTTTAAAAAACTTCATTGTCTAAATTGATCTTCTACCACTAGATGGAGTATCTAAATTCTATATTGGTGAGGCAAAGTGCCGACTGTATTGAAGAGTAAGTGGAGTAATGGTCTAAGAAGTGAAATATGAAATACTTTAAGACTGTTCTGGGTGAGCAGTCTAGAACTGCCTTTTATGTAGGTATGACTGGAGTATAAGGAGAAAATGATAACAGTGGTAAGATCCTTGTGTTTAGCCTTAAACAGTAGCTTAAAGTGACTGAAATAGATATATACTAGCTCTAAAATTCTGTTACGTAATGAATGCTTATGTAGTAGAGGAAATGTTAGTGTTAAGGAAGGAAAAAGGGAAATTAAAAAGACTAGAAAATTTGCTCTGATTAAGAAGAAAAAAAGTTGAGTTCTGAAATACGTAATTTTTGATATATATTTTGGGTAGAGCTTTCAGAATTAGTGAAAAGAAATAGTTGACAAGTTTATAAGAAAATGATGGTAAAAAAACAAGAAATAAGATAAAACATCAAACTCTCCCCCGTCCCCTGCTACCTGAATTACTAGAGAATAATCTGAGAAAATGTAGTAGACAGTATATCCAAACTTTTATAAGGCATTTAATAACATATCTCATATCTTTGTGGTCAGGATAGAAGATAGTGCTTTTAAAATTATGTGGTTTGAATAGGAGCTGCCATATTCTTAATACACTGTCCACTTTGGCCACAGTGCTTGTTGTGAGGATGGGCCTGATCCACTTGACCCAGCCAGGCTTGGCCATAGTTGTTTGCTGCAGGGTGGGTATTCTGATGTCCTTTCCTGGAATCTCTTTCATTAGAGCTCTTAGGGAAGGAAAAGCTGGGTATATGTGAACATGGGAGTGATTGGTAGACCCTGAAAGAATCTAATCTGTTGTGGGAAACAAAGGTCAGGTGCCGAGAGAAGGGAGTGGGGGAAGTATCTTTGAGGCCCAGTAACTCTCCTGCCTAGCCCTTTCTCTAAATCCAACTTGCTTGGGCAAAAAAGATTTCTGTTTGTTTGAACCAAAAATCCTGACTCATACAACAGCGAGATGTTTTCTGTGACTCTTCACTCATATTGGGCTTTAGCTGCTGTGAAACAGTACTGGTTCTGCCTTTTTTTAGTCTGAAGATCATTCTCAAAAGAGAAGATGAATTGGGTTCTGCTTTCTGTGCCATCCGTCAGATTACATCATTCACTAGCTCTAAGCTATAGGCCTGTATTTTTCTTGTTACTCCTGTTCTAAACAGAATGAAGCTATGTTATTTAGTTGATGTTGATAATCATTTGAATTATAGTCCAGGCCGGTGAGGAAAGCCTGGACCTTTGCTATCAGGTCTCATTAGGTTTCAGGATCAGAAAATGCCACTTGACGAGGTGGTCCAGACCACTTTTGCCTGAGGCTAGATGATGACATATTATGCTTGGTATAGCATCTAAGTCAGACTCTGTTTAGAAGGACAAAAGTACGTTATACCCATTGGGCTGTCTCAAATAATCCAGTCTGTAATTGTATTTAAGTGATTTTAAAGTAATGAATTTGTTATTAATATCTTCATTAATACGCTTTTGAAGATTCTTTTAAATACAGAATCAGAAGGTTTGATGGCAAGGCCTGGCTCTCGGATTCAGCTACTGTGTATTAAAGGTTTACTGTTGGATGAATACTGGTAGAGATTTTCGTGTATGTTATTAATCCTCACCAGCACTTTCTAAGGTAGGGATTATTGTCCCCCAATACAGATAGGAAAACTGTGGTTTAGGTTAAGAACCTGCCTGAGGTCGCAGAGCTAGAAATGAAAGCAAATGAAAGAGCTGGGATTAAAACTCAGATTTTAAGACTTAAAGGAAACTTTCTCAACTGGAGTTCCTTTAGAGAATTAATCCCTAGTGCCTGAGGTACCCACTGTATGTGTGACTTTCTCTCCTTTGCATTTAGAATAGTAAGAGATATATATCATATTTGGAAAAATTATAAAATAGCCACAGAAAGGTATGTAAAATAATAGTGAGGGATAGTGATGCAAATGTGACAGATGGTTAGATTACTGAGCATTTTAAGGATCTTGAAAGCCTGCAGAGTGATTTGGCACAATACTCCCTTTGTTTATAAAGTGAGAATTTATCAGCATGAATCTACCTTTCCCTTAACTTTGAAAACCAAAGTAGAAGTATGATTACCATACAGAGGAGAATATGTAATGTCTAAAAAGGTAGCATCTGTATCTAAAAATGCATCTGTAAAATGCTGATTATGACACACTACTAAATTTATTTCCTAGCCCATAGTTTATAAAGCACTGCTGTCTGGTACATGCCTAAATATGGATTATTTCATCATAGAACATGTGCCTCATCATCAGCTTTACTAAATATTGCCAAATTTGTCCCTATAGGGTTCATACCAATTTACAGTCCTATCAAACATGTAAAACAGTTGCTGTTTCCTCATTTCTCACCTATACTTGTGTTATCAGATGTTAAATTTTTTAAAATTAATTAGATTAGTGTGAAATAGTCTCTAGTTTTATTGATTTTGCCTTTCTTTGATCATCTTGAACATCTTTGAATGATTAACATTAGGATTTCCTCCTTTTGTGAATTTCGTGCTCCTTTTCTGTCCATTTTTTTCTATTAGGTTGTCTTTCTTTTTGTTAAGTGTTTGTTTCAAACTCTTTTGAATACCAATCTTTTGTGGGTTGTATGTGAAGTGGTATCTTCTCCCAGTCTGAGGGGAACCAGAATCCAGGTCTTCTTAATTCTGTTATGTATCCTTTGTAGTCTATGTCTTACTGTTTAACCAGATTAACTTGATGTTTCCAAGGGAAATTGATTCCTGGTAGGTGCAGCCATAGCACATTGTTAGGTTCATACACCAGTTTTTCTTCAAAGTAGATGGGGAAATTTTTTTAAAATGTATTAACACTATTAGAGAAATGGCACTTAGGAATATTAAAACAAATACTGAAATTTACTGTGTATTTTAAAGTCTGACTGATCTGTAAGAATGTTCATGATACGTGGCCAGAGAGGCAGGGTGGTCTGTTTAGATTTCACAGTTTCATAATGATGTTCTTTTAAAGTTATTTACTTCTCCTCTGCCTCAGCTTCCAGATTTAGAGTGTCCTGGATTTCTTTTTCTAAGCCATAACATCCTCTCCAGGCAGACACACCCTTGAATGTGTGCTTTTTTTGTTTTTAGTTCTTGTTTGGATCCTTTCTTCCCATTTAAGAACATCATGCCAAGGCTTTTCTTTGCTTTAAAAATATGAAAGGAAAAAGTATAGTAAAACAGAAGTGCTAATAATAGACAGGTATTTCTCTTCATTAGCCACCTCTTGGCTGGTTTGCTGTGCTGCTGATTTTCTGGGTAGCCATGCAAATCAGTTTGGTCACCTAGCAACGGAAGCTGGGACTGAGTCCAGCTCTGATGCAACAGTGAGAAAGAACCTGCAGTTATAACAAAAGGAGTTTGACACTATATTACATTCCTTCAACCTCTTTTTATAATCTTAGCTTTATTTTTTAATGCATATGACCAGAAAATAAGCTGTTCTCTATAAAGTTTTCTTATCTACCTCAGTGGTTTAAACTGGAAAATCAGAATGAGTAGGGAGCTCAAAAAATTTCAGGAATCATCTAATACATTGCTCATTCATGCTTATTTTCCAAACATAGTAAATAAGTTATAGAATTTGAATATAGAGAGATTTTGAATGTAAAGGTATTCTGTTTTTCTTACCTGTGTTGATGGAGACCATAGTAAACCTTAAGGAAATAAAGGTATGCAGAGGGCATCGTTGTAAAACTTTGTAACAAACCCAGGGGAAATTGTTTAAATATCAGTCTCTTCTTAAAATTTTCTAGATGATCAACATTTATTTTTGGTATGTATGTTAAAGAAAGAATTCAAGGAATTCTTTTGTTTGATCTAAGCAGATACTGTCTTGGTAGTAGCTATTAAAATTCTAACTTTGTATATACTGCCAAATAAAATTGTCTGTTTTAACATGGTCTGTGCTTTGAGCTGGCCAGTGTGTCCTCCAAAGTTGTTTTGTTTTCTTTTTCTAAGGAATAGATACCTGATACATTTGTTGAGAGTTAATGTGATTGGGGAATTATCATTAAATGAATAAGTAGAAACCTGAAGGTTGTATTTGGATTTAATGAATTTGATAAATTAGGGAGAGACCTTTCTTTTAATTAGTCTCAGTGGTTCTTTGCTTATAGTGTCCAGTTAAATATTTAGAGAGTTATAGGTAGATTCCTGAGTTTGCAATAAATTCTATCATCTTCAGAGACCCACTCCTTTTATTAATTTGAATGGCCCTTTGGGGAATAGAATATGGGAGAGTATAACATCAAACACTCCCTAGGCCTCTGCCCTAGTCCAGAAGGAGAACAGAATACAAAGCAGCACTACTTCTAGTGATCTAGTTTCATTTCCAGTGTTCTAGAGGTCATAGCTTAAAGATATAATAACTTGCCTAAAAGTATTGATGAACTGATAAAGTTAACTCTCAACAGGCAGAATCTGTTAAGCAGAAATGAAACACAAGACATTGTATAAACAACTGTGGTTCTTCTGTGCTAGGGAACAGCCTATTCAGTATGTGTGTGGATGCTGTTGCTTCAGGATCTAGATACTCTGTGTTATTTCCATTCTTCAGGTTAAGTACTTGGCCAAAAAAAAGTCTGTAAAAATTAATAAAAATTAAGAGTGACAGTAGTCTTGGTTTTTTGTTTGTGTTTTGTCTAAGTGATTCGAATTTTTATGTGTTCAGTTTTAGGCTATTGGCTTGATATCTAAAAATAAGGTAAATAGCTCTTTCTAAGGAAGAAAGATGTGTTCAATTTTGGAGAGGAGCACTCCTACATTGTGATTATAAATAGTAGGCTATTTGCAGTTGCTATTGCACATTACTTACTACCTGTTCTTGTACATCCTATCGAATAATACCATATTGGTTGAACTGTATTTAAGCAATGATTGACTAGGATTGCAATTTTAGTTAAATCTAAATGATCTTGTGTAATTAAGTTTATATGCTTTTAAAAAGAGGTGCAAGGCATTTATTAGGAAATAATGCCTGTGAAAGATAAAGGGGGGCGGAAGTGGAATTGGGCAGGGAAAACTTTCAGATCACAATGTAGATGTGCTCTTCCTTCACCCTTGATATTTCAGGTTTCCTTCTGATGCTGTTTGCTTCTTTCTGAAGGACTTATTTTAGCAATTCTTTTAGAGCAAGTCTGGCAGCAGCAAATTTAGTTTTCCTCCATCTGAAAATGTCTTTATTTCGTCTTCATTCCTGAAGGATGTTTTCAATGAGTATAGAATTCTAGGATAATAGTTCTTTTCTTTCAATACTTGAAAAATGTCATGCCACTTCTTTTGGCCTCCGTGGTTTTTTTTTTTTTTTTTTTTTTTGGGAAATCTGCATTCAAATCATGGCTCCCCTGTAAGTAACAAATCACTTTTCTCTGGCTGCAGCAAGATTTTTTCATTATTATTCGTTTTTAGCAGTTTGATTGTGAGGTGTCTGGGTAGGATGGATTTCTTTTGAGGTTATTCATTTTGGAATTCTCTAAATCTTGGGTTTATGTCTTTTGCCAAAACTGGAGAAATACTCTTCAAATATTTTTTTTCTATATCACACTCTTCGTCTGTTATTCTGATGACACAAATGTGAGATCTTTTGTTAATTTCCCACTGTAACCCCAAACTCCTGGGCTCCAGTGATCCTCCTGCCTCAGCCTCCCGGGTAGCTGGAACTACAGGCACGCCAACATGCCCAGCTAATTTTTTCTATTTTAATAGAGATAGGGTCTCACTCTTGCTAAGGCTGGTCTCGAACTCCTGAGCTCAAGCAATCCTCCCACCTTGGCCTCCCAGAGTGCTAGGATTACAATAGTTGCTCTGAAGTCTTTAATGATTCCCACATCTGTCATCTTGGCATTGGTGTCTGTTCATCATCTTTCCCATTGGAGTTTTGATTTTCTTGATTCTTTATATGCCAAATAATTTTGCACTATATCCTGGACATTTTGAATATTATGTTACAGTACTCTGGGTTTTATTTAAATTCTGTGGAGAGTGTTGATATTTTTGTTTTAGCAGGCAGTCATTCTGATTAGGTTCAGATCACAAATTCTAATCAGTCTCCTCTGGGTTGTAGTTTCAAGGTCAGCTTTGCTTCTAAAGCTATTACAGCTATTCAAATTTGTCCCATGTGTGTACTACCCAATAGCCAATCTGGGGCCTGGGAACTAGGTTTATCCTCTAGTTCAGTTTTCAAAGTCTGTCGTATGCCATTTAGAGTCAAGTCCTCCGTGCATGCCGTAGCTCAAGGCCAAGCCCAGGAGTACATAAACTGGTTGGCCATTCCCCCACCAACTCTGACCTCAATACTGCAATTGTTGGGATTTGCCATGGATCATTTAGCTAATCATTCCTATGTTAATGGCATACATGTTTTTTCTTCTCTCCCCAACCTTGCACCCTCCATTATAGACAAGGCTGAATTGAGCATGCCTTCACAGGTCATCACTGCATACCTATAAAAATATTGCTATAGTATAATGCCTGGAAATCAGTGTATTCACTTGATTTCAGTTTATTCACAGAAATCATTGTTAAATCTGTATATCTCTAAAAATATACCTATTTACTCTTCCAGCAATAATTTATGAGAATGACAAGTTTTATTATGGAAAGGAACAATGGAAAAATTCCTTTCTGTGATAGGCTATAGATAAATTGAAATTGGGTACTCACAGGAAATATCTCAGATTGAAAAGAAGACCATTTTTCCTCTTAGGTGATGTGAAAATCATCTAGTCCTGATTTCGTTCCTTTTTCCCCCCCAGAATTTTGATTCTGACATCAGCAGTGTGGGAATAGATGGCTGCTGGCAAGCAGACAGCCAAAGGCTTCTCAATGAGGTGATGGTGGAACACTTCTTCCGACAAGGAATGCTGGATGTAGCTGAGGAGCTCTGCCAGGTAACAGTGTGCCGACTGGGAGGGTATGTGTGAAAAAAAAACAAGGGAACTCCTTGGAGTTTGTATTATTTGCAGAGTGAGGTTTTGAGTCTTCTGCTAGCTACAGATAGATTTCAAATATTTTGATTATTAGGGATGACTGCATTTTATTAGGAATTTTTTTTTAAGTGGTGAAAATTATAGTCCTAGAACTTGTTATCTGAATTGTTCTTTCCTTGTTCCTGGTGCAGAAGGTTGGTCCCAGATCATGAATCAAGGGGATCAGAAGAGACAGTACTTTTCTTCATTTCCCCTTTTGATAGGGAAGGTTAGTATAGCAGAGAGAAGAGGAAAGGGACAAAACATTAATGTTCGTTCTTCTGATCTAGAATTTTATCAGTGAATTTCAGACTAAAATTTACTTCAGGTGAACAGCGTTTGTCTTTTATTTCTATTAGACATGAGCTTAGGGATCTTAGAACAGTTTGCCAATACCATGAAGTCATTATAGTAGCAGCTGCCATGTATTCAGTGTTTACTACAAGCCAAGGCCCTGCCTTTATTCCTGTTGCAGCCCCTCAAAGTAGAAATTATCATTCCCATTCTACAGATGAGAAATCTGAGATCTGGAGAAGTAAGTAACTTGCTCAAGGCCGTACAGATTCTGCATCAAAGAACTGGGATTCAGTCCCCAATTTGTAGTCTCCATATTCTTTTCTAAGCCACGATGTGCAATTACATTTTTTGTTTGGAAAAATGAAAGACTAAAAGGATTAAATAATTCAAAACCAGTCTGTAAACTGAACCTCTAATCTAAGCCTTTCTATTTTTAACAGATCAAATAAATGATAACTCAGATGTTTCTCTGTATCTTACAGGGATTTTTTGTGTGTGTCCGTACAAATTTCTTAAATTGTGTCATTGAGGATTAAGTTTGTTTTTAAGTAACAAAGACCCCAGGTAACAGTGGCTTAAACAAAAATGAAGTTTACTTTTTCTCACACAGAAATAGGTAGTGAAACATCCACAGCATGTATAGTTTGGTTCCATTAAGCTGTCAGAGACCTACACTCCTTGTAGCTCTACTCTCCTGGACCTAGACTAGCATGGCACCCAGAGCTACAGCCACACCTTTGTATCCTAGGAAGGAACAAAGAGTGCATGCTTTTATTTCACTGGGCAGAACTTACATCTCGCAAATCTATACCCACCTTTATTTTCCATATGGTCCCGTACCCTGCTGAAATTTGGAGGTTCTACTGTGGAAAAGGGGGAAGAATGATACTAGGGGCAATCATTAATCTCTGCCATAGAAATACATATTAAAAGGAAATTATCTTTAATGATTTGTCCCATATTTTATAATCTAGAGAAATACTTTTACCACAGTCTCTTTATCCTGATTACTACTAACAAAAGTTCTTTCTGTTTTTTTCAGGAATCTGGTCTTTCTGTAGACCCAAGTCAGAAAGAACCATTTGTGGAGTTAAATCGAATATTAGAAGCATTAAAAGTCAGAGTTCTGAGACCTGCTCTGGAGTGAGTTACTGAGTTTGTTTTCTTTTGAACACTTGGAGAGAACTCTTTGTAAGGAAACTTAATTAGAAAATACATTAGAGATTTTTAATTTTCTTTTCTTTTCTGGCGCGAGACAGAGTCTCTCTCTGTCGCCCCAGCTAGAGTGCAGTGGCGTCACCGTAGCTCACTGCAACCTCAAACTCCTGGGCTCAGGGGATCCTCCTGCCTCAGCCTCATGAGTAGCTAGGACTACAGGCAGGGTCTCGCTCTTGCTCAGGCTGATCTTGAACTCCTGAGCCCAAGCAATCTTCCCGCTTCCACCTCTGGCTCCTGGAGTGCTAAGATTACAGGCATGAGTAGAGATTTTTAGATATATTTGTCTCACCTGGGGTAGACTTCAGAGAAATCAAAGAATTATTTCTTTTAACCAAGTGAAATAGGGGAGGTGCAATATGAGAAAATGGTTAGAGCTAATTTCAATAACCAGTTGATCTGAATTCCCATGAGAGAAAAGGGTTTCCTGTATCCAGGCTATATCACCGCTTTGTGTGGACTAGCATTATAACTGAAGGACTATTGTTCAGGGGGTGCTATTGATATTTGAGCTTCTGTAATGTGCTGCATTCTGTGCTAGCATTCTAAGAAATAATTTAATTGGTTATTGGAACTAAGTGGTATGCTGCATAAGAGAGCAAATCTTTTTATAAAGCCATTCTATTCTTAATTACTGTGCATTTTGGTGATTCACTATGAACTTCTCATTGATAGGAATTATCTGAAGTGACTAAGTGAGTTATAATATCCTAGAGCAGGGTCAGCAAGCTTTTTCATAAAGGGCAAAATAGTAAATATTTTAGGCCTCACATAAAATCTCTGATTTGATTATGTGACAGATCTCTGTCACATAATCTTCTTTATTTTATTTTACAAGCCTTAAAAAATGTAAAAACCCATTCTTAGCTATCTGCCATACATAAACAGGCAGCAAGCTGTATTTGGCATGTGCCATAGTTTGCTGAATCCTGTCCTAAAATTTTTTAATCTGAGGATTACCAGATACTTGTAATAAATGGCTCATAAAATAAAGGGAAGAAACAAGCAGATAGAAGCAATGATATTATTGTGAAGTTATACCCTTAGAATCCTGGTATTTTATAACTGGAAAGATTTGAGATTAGTGTTAATCAGAAAAAAAATAGTTGAGAAGTTGACTTTTTAAAAAAATGTATAATTTTTTCTTAACTTTTCTTCCACTAACCCATTGAATTCTTCATAGCTTAGTTTTCTGTTTATAATCATTTCTCAGTCTTAGAAGATTTTGCATAACCCAGATGACCAGGCAGAGAGAGATTCCTATGTAAATTTATAAATTATAAAATTCCTGTATAAATTATAAATATGAGGTAGGTACTATATATTTAAAAATAGATCTCACTTAAGAACTGTGGGAACCTACGGCCTTGTGATTTCAAGATTGTTCTTTTTGAGACAGAGTCTCACTCTGTTGCCTGGGCTAGAGTGCTGTGGCGTCAGCCTAGCTCACAGCAACCTCAAACTCCTGGGCTCAAGCGATCCTTCTGCCTCAGCCTCCCGAGTAGCTGGGACTACAGGCATGCGCCACCATGC
>CAUYRT010060630.1:0-13425 GCA_963574885.1 Lepilemur ruficaudatus
TAACTCAAGATGGACTAAAGATGTAAATGTAAGACTTGAAACAATAAAAATCCTTGAAGAAAACCTAGGAAAAACTCTTCTGGTATTGGCCTAGGCAATGAATTTATGACTGAGAACCCAAGAGAAAGTGCAATAAAAACAGAAATAGACAAATGGGGCTTAATTAAACGAAAAAGCTTCTGCACAGCCAAAGAAATAATCAAAAGAGTAAATAGAACCTCCAACCTACAGAATGGAAGAAATATTTGCAAACTATATGTCTGACAAAGGACCAATATCCAGAATCTATAAGGAACTCAAACAACTCAGCAAGAAAAAAGGAAACAAAAGTGTGCAAATGACAAGAACAAGCATTTTTCAAAAGAAGATATACAAATGGCCAAGAGACATATGAAAAAATGCTCAACATCACTAATCATCAGTGTCATGCAAATTAAAACCACAATGAGATACCAACTTACTCCAATTAGAATGGCCATTATTAAAAAGTCAAAAAACAATAGATGTTGTCATGGATGTGGTGACAACACAACGCTTATACACTGTTGGTGGGAATGTAAATTAGTACAACCTCTGTGGAGATCGATATGGAGATTTCTCAAAGAACTGAAAGTAGATCCTGCAATCACACTACTGGGTATCTACCCAGAGGAAAAGATATCATTATATCAAAAATATACCTGCACTCACATGTTCATCACAGCACAATTCACAACTGCAAAGATATGGAACCAACGTAAGAGCACATCAACTGATGAGTGGATAAAGAAAACACACACACACACACACACACAAACACACTCACCATAGAGTACTACTCAGTGACAAGAAAGAATGAAATAATGGCTTTGCAGCAACCTGGATGGAACTGGAGGCCATTATCCTAAGTGAAGTAACTTAGGAACAGAAAAATAAAAGTCACATGCTCTCACTTATAAGTAGGAGCTAAACTATGGCTACACAAGGGCACACAGAGTGGTATAATGGACACTGGAAGCTAACAAGGGGGGAGGGTGGGAGAGCATGAGGGATGAAAAATTACCTATGGGATACAATATATCCTACTTGGGAGATGGGTACACAAAAAGCCCAGACTCTACCACTACACAATATACACATGTAATGGAATTCAATTTGTACCTCCTAAATCTATTAAAATAAAAAGAAATGAAATGAAAAAAGAAAACAATTACATTTACAATAGCATCAAAAAGAATAAAATACTTAGGAATAAGCTTAACTAATGAAGCAAAAGAATTGTATACAACATTGCTGAAAGAAAGAACATACCAATCAATGGAAAGATACCTTACGTTCATGGATTAGAAGACTTAATGTTGTTAAGATGTTAATACAACCCAAAGTGACCTACAGATTCAATATAATCCCTATCAAAATTCCAACAGTATTTTCTGCAGAAATAGAAAAATGCATTCTAAGATTCATATGGAATATCAAGGGATCTGGGATAGCCAATACCATCTTGGAAAAGAAAGACCAAGTTGAAGGTCTCACACTTCCTGATTTCAAAACTTAGTACAAAGCCACAGCAATTCAAATAATACTGTATTAGCATAATGACAGACATATTCAATAATTAAATAAAACAGCCCAGAAATAAAGCTTCACAAATATGGTCAAATGATTTTTGGCAAGGGTGCTGAGACCATTCAATGGGAAAAAGACAATCTTCAATAAATGGTACTGGGAAAACTGGATATGTACATGCAAAAAGAAGGAAGTTGGATACTTAATCTTATACAATATATAAAAATTAAAATGAATCAAAGATCTAACTGTAATAGTTAAAACTATAAAACTCTTAAAAGAAAACATAGGACAAAAGCTTCATGACATTAGATTTGGCAATGATTTCTTGCATATGACACCACAAACACGGGCAACAAAAAAATAGGTAAGGTGGACTAAATCAGAATTAAAACCTCCTATGCATAAAAGGACACAATCAACATAGTGAAAAGGCAACCCAGGGAAAATATTTACAAATCTTATACCTGATAAGTGGTTAATCTTCAGAATATACAAAGAACTCCTATATTCAACAACAACAAAAAGAAACAACCCAATTAAAAAATGGGTGAAGGACTTGAATAGACATTTTTCCAAAGAAGATATACAAATGGCCAATAAGCACATGAACACTATTCAGCCTTAAAGGGAAGAAAATTCTGACACATGCTACAACATGGATGAACCTTGAAGACATTACCTAACTGAAACAAGCTACTCACAAAAGGACAAATATTATGATTCCACTTACAAGAGGTACCTAAAATAGAGAAATTCACAGAAAGTACAACGGTGATGACAGGGGTTGGAGGAGGGGAGAAGGGGAAGTTACTGTTAATGGGCATAGAGTTTCAATTTTGCAATATGAAGAGTTCTGGAGATGGATGTAGTTCTGGTGATGGTTGCACAACAATGTGAATGTACTTAATGCCACTGAACCATACACTCAGAAAACGGTTAAGATGGTAAATTTTATGAGTATTTTATCACAATTTAAAAAGTAAATAGGTTCAAAAAATCATCTGAACAAATAGTGGTTGCAGATGAATGAACTTTTTAAAAACCTATCTTTCTGTTCAAACACAAGTCCTAATGATGATACCAAATGCAACTTACTTGTATGCCAGAGCTCCAGCAAAGTGCTTCTGGATATATGTGTCCATCACGGGTCGGAAATGAAAATACTTGATGTCTCGGAGCAGGTTGATGATGAATACCTGGGAGAGATGGAGTGTAGGCCACTATGGTTCACTGGAAGCCTCAGATCTATCCCTGGCAGGAAACAGACTCTTGCTTCTTCAAGGAATGGCAAACTGTTAGTGTTTTCTCTAGTGATCCCCATGATAGTAAATGTAAGATTTCCATTGTGTGCGTATATTTCTGTCTTTTCTCTTCCTACCACCCTAGCCTCCTAATCCAGACCTGGAGCTCATCAGTCTGTGCCAGTATTACTGTGAGTCTTTCCCTTCACAATAATGCTGGGTGGTACAATATAGACTGCAGAAAGGCAAAATAATACCTGTGTAGATGGCATGAAATATCCTCAAAAATTTGGAGAAGAAAGGGAAAAAACATTGTCCTCTGAGCCAAATCAGCCTGTGAAAGGCTGTGCCCTTCAGAAACAGGGCCAGTGGACAGAGAAGCAAGGAAGAAGAGCCAGAGGAGGAAACTATGCAAGTGCCCGTTCCAGTTCTCACTTCTGCTCCTTGTTTATTATCATGGAGACTGGAGACCTGGATCCCCTTGAATATATGGATCTCCTTCCCTCCTGTAGAACTGGATATATTAAACAAAATGCACTAAACATTCAAATCACTGGCCAATTTCATTAACCTTCTAAGACTATGGTTTTGAAACAACTGCATAGACAGACAGAGTCTCCAGAGACCTCTGGAACTGCAGAGGTCTCTAGAGACTAGCATGAGTAAGTCTCTGCTTTTCCCAGTGGTTATATCCTACTTTGTAAGTGAAAAAATGGGCCATCTGGTTTCCTCTATTAGTCTCTGGATTTCTTACTCATGGAGGTCATTATTTTAGGGGCCAGGCAACCCTGAAATAGTGATAAGAGTGAGGATCTAGAACTGCAAAGCTGAGGTCTAGACCTGACCATGTTGATTCTTTCAAATTTGATCTCGGAGGGATCTGCCTGGTAGGTTGGTCTTCCTTGGATGATACTCCTCAGTCCTTTTAGAGTATTACTCCTCACTCCTTCTACTGAAAACATCTACACCTGTGCTGATTCCCTCTAACAAATTGTTTCTCTTAGATATTTTTAAATATGTGACAGGAATAATTAATAAAAATAAAAAGTTAAGAAGTTGACTTACCAGAGACTGAAAAACCAACAGGCCATATTTCTCTGTATTATCATCCAAAATCACAAAGAGTGTATCTAAGATGTCCTGTAGAAACTGAAACAACATAAAAAGCAGAGGGCTCAGGTCTCAGGACCTTGCATACATGGTCAAACTTCCATTCACCAATGAACTTAGCTCACAATAAACAAAGTGAAAGATTTCTTGGGATCTTAAAACACTACTTCAAAATCATCTAGTACTTTGCCTCTATCTAGCTAAGCTATAGGTAGGCAGACTTGAGGTGTTTGCTTATAGCCCAAAGGGCCCTGAGAGAAACCTAGAGAGGATCTTCTTGTTGGCTAAGTGCTAAGCCTTTTCCTTAGAAAGAAAGAGCAATTGCCTGAAAAACAAAGGACACCCATGCAGAACAGAAATTTTGAAATAAAAACAATCTAAGTGATTCTGATGCCAAATTCATTTTGAGAAGAGTTCACTTTCCTGGGACTCAAAAAGTTCAATACTCCCTTGCTTTTTGCTGTGGCCTAATCATACAGAGTACATTTAGATAAGGGTGTGGCAAGCTAGGCTTTAACTACAGAAACTATTTTTTGGTCTAGGAATTAGTATCACAGGAGAAGGGAGAATGCAGCTGATAAGGGCTGTCAATGGGGGTAAAAAATGTGGCAGTGTTTTGTTGTTGTTTGGGCATGTACCTTTTTATTTTTGAGATGCAAAAACAAAGAGAGAAAATAATAAATACTGATGGATGCTAGCAGTCTTTAAAAATCAAGTTCAACATTCTTCTAGTCAAATCTCAATTTAAATGATACCACATTTACAATTTATTTCAGAACAATATGAGGTGGAAGTTTTAGATTGGGGTACTGATGGGTTAAGGCTGACAAGGGTTAATGGTCGTTGGGGTGGGGTGATGGATACATGTAGGGTTCTCTATACTATTCTGTCTACTTTTGTGTATGCTTGAAATTTTCCAATAAAAAGTAAAAAAAAAAAATTCAAAATTCTAGCACATTCTCTTCTGGCTAGCTGAGACAAATTATTGATGCTAAAACCAGGTATACTAGTAGGATGTTCTCTTGTCAGAAATACAACTCACCTTTAAAAAGACCACAGATTTCTTAATACCTTTTCTGTGTACTGGGTGATATTTTTAATATGTTTAGAAGGAAAATATGAGTATGACTTTCTCTTAAGTTTCAAAACTAGCATTAGATTGTGAAGAATTTAAAAAATGTTTATGATAATCTGAGTAATTAAAACAATTCATACATCAATTTCATAAAAGTATACAGTGGTACACAAATTTTAAAACTGTTCCTCATTTGGTGACACCATGTTGTGTATTACTGAGTCAATGGAGCTGTGAAACAAAGTATAGATAGTGCATCTGTGCTATTAATAATTGATTTGATACTTATGATGGCAGAGCTAAGGGCGCTTAGTATGGACAGGATGACTTCTCAAGATTTAATCTCTAACCTACATATACTCCATTGCTCTTGCTGATGACCACTTTCCTCAACAGAGTTCAGTCCACTGTGTAGGATTCACCTGCTGGGCTTTCACCACTAGGAAGTGCCTGGGTGTTTTATTTTTGTTTTTGTTTTGAGCTAAAACCAGGTGGGCAAACACTCTGCCCAGAAAAGCCCTATGAAGACAACTGGTGACTGGCAGTGTTGACATCAGCCCGTTAAGGCCATTAGATGGGAAATGTCACAAAGGTATCTGGAGAAAGAAGCTGACATAGGGATAAGGAAGGGTTCTCTAGTATGAATTCAATGTGAGAGATTGGGCAAAATCAGCAGTTACAAGTTAATGGACAATATTTAGAGTTCTTATAATCAGAAGAGTAGAGCCAGAAAGACATCAGGCTGGGTTTGTGGTAAAAAGGTTACAAAGTAAGGAAAATAAGAAAGAGACCTAAAGAAGGGAGAGGAGACCTAAAGGAATGTGGGCAGCACAAAGCACTGGAATTGTTTCTAAGAGGATGCTTTTACCACTACCCTTTAATTACCATTTCGCTCTCTGGGAAGAAAAACAAGTTAGAAAATAGGGTTTATACTTAAATATAGTTTTTAAAAGGTAATAAATCTGAAACGATAGATACTTTTTTAAAAAAAA
Source organism: Lepilemur ruficaudatus (assembly GCA_963574885.1). Classification (NCBI taxonomy): domain Eukaryota; kingdom Metazoa; phylum Chordata; class Mammalia; order Primates; family Lepilemuridae; genus Lepilemur; species Lepilemur ruficaudatus. The sequence continues at coordinate 5,970 of CAUYRT010060630.1, forward strand.
AGACACAAAAACACTAAAAGAAATCCAAAAACTGTGATTTCTTGGATATAACCCCAAATGCACAGGCAACAAAAGCAAAAATAAAAAAAAAATGGGATTGCATCAAACTACAAAAAGCTTTTACACAGCAAAGGAAACAATTAACAGAGGGAAGAGACAACTCATGGACTGGGAGAAAATATTTACAAACCATACATCTCTGATAAGGGGCTAATATCCAAAATATATAAGGAACTCAAATAATTCAGTAACAAGAAAACCATCCAATCAAAAAAATGGGGAAGGGACCTAAATAGACACTTCTCAAAAGACATACAATACAAATGGCCCATAGACATATGAAAAACTAGTCATCATCACCAGTCATCAGGGAAATGCAAATTAAAACCACAATGAGATAACGCCTCACACCTGTCAGAATGGTTATCATAAAAAAGGCAAAAGATAGGTGTCAGTGAGGGTGTGGAGAAAAGGGAACCCTTGTGCACTGCTGGTGGAAACATATATTGATATAGCCATTATAGAAAGCAGTATGGAAGTTCCTCAGAAAAGTACAAATAGTATTACCATGTTATCCAGCCATCCCACTACTGAGTACATATCCAAAGGAATTGAAATCAGTATGCTGAAGAGACGTCTGCAATCCCATGTACACTACAGCATTATGCACAATAACTAAGATATGAAAACAACTTAGGTGCCCATCATCAGATGAATGGTTAAAGAAAATGTGTGCATATATACACAACAGAATTCAGCATTAAAAAAAAGAGGGGAAATCCTGTCATTTGCGACAACATGGATAGAACTGGAGAACATTATTCTAAGTGGAATAAGCCAGGCACAAAAAGATAAATACCACTTAATCTCACTTATATGTGGAATCTAAAAAAGTTAAACTCACAAAAGTAGGGAATAGTATGATAGATACCGGAGGCTGGGAATGGTATTGGGGAAAGGGGGAAGATACTGATCAAAGGGTACAAAGTTTCAGTTAGATAGGAGGAATAAGCTTTAGTGATCTATTACCCCAAATAGTGACTATAATAAATAATAATGCATTGCATATTTTGGAATTGCTAAAAGAGTAGATTTTAAATGTTTTTGCCACAAAGAAAAAATGATAAGAATGTGGAGTAATGGATTTGTTAATTAGCTAGATTTAATAATTCTATGTTGTAAACATGTCAAAATGCGACACTGTAACCTGTAAATATATACAATTATTATTTTTCAATTGAAAATAAAATAAAAAGATAAAAATATTTTTTAAAAAGAAGCTAACAAACGAAAAAAATAAAAAGCAATCTGGAGAAATGGTCTTAGAGGCTTACTGGCAGAAATCATAAGGAAGTAAGGTCTTCTGTCCAGATTCTTTCTCAGGGCAGTACGTTCAAATTGTGTGGAAGACATACCTTAACAATTTCTTCCCCACTGACGTGCCGCAGCCGTCCTAGGACATCCATAATCCGGTCTGGGAAGGCCTTCCATTTTAGTAGAGCAAGGAGGTCCACTAGAAAGCAAGCCCAAAAGACAGTGAACCCAGGTTATTTCAAGGTCAAGCGAGGCCCAGACTCTCCTAGCCAAGGTGGAATCTAGAGAAACAGAACTAGCTATGAGCATCACAGTAGCTTCTTTACTGCTGAGATCAAGGCCAAAGACACATCTACGAACATGGGACGTGCACTGTAGAGCTACTAAAACTATGTGAAACCTTGTAGGCTGCTATTGCTGAGTGATTCCTCCAACTTCAAATGAAAAGAAGCCCATTACTGTGGCATTAAGAAGCAATAATTTCTGTCTCCCTTAACATGCACTAGCAATGTGGAGAGAGCTGAAGACAGTAGAGGGCACCACCCTGCAGGCACCATCACCTACCATTCTGGGTGAGTTTGGTAGAGGAGAGCTGAGTGGAAATGAAGAAAGACTCTTTGGTGCTGCGCTGGAAGATGAGGCTGGAGGGGATATTAGGGCAGCCATTGTAGTCTTCTTTGCAGCAGGGCAGGCCCAGGTACAGAGCATGGTTGTTAAATGTGCTATTTTCATCACACTGTAGGCAAAAGAAGAGAACAGACAACGTTTCCTGAGCCACGCCATGTGTAAAAACCAGATGCCAGGGAATTTCTGGGTTGTTTGTTCTTATCTTCTTGAGGCTGAACCTTGGGCCTCAGGTCATCTTGAAAGAGTGCTTTCTGTTCAGAAACTTCCCAGAACAGCTCATGTCCTTTTTAAACATGCATCCACCTGGTGTGCAAGTAACTTCGGGTAGCAGCTATGCTGTGACAGCTGACAGTACCATGATTTCGAATAGCAGTCTCAGAATGTACTACCCAAGACTACAGTGGCATAGAGGGGCTGGTACTGGATTTCCATCCAATGAAGTGAGAGGTGGGAAACAAAAAACCTGCTGTCATTATTTGTGGGATGAAGCCCACTGCACTTATAAGACAATAGCCTGCCCACATCTATCCTGCTGTCATCCATCAGCACACTACCCTGGATCCTCTGGCCTGCCCAGTGAAAATCACCTGAGAATCATGAGTGAGACCTCAGTAGTGGGGAAGGGTAGGGATGAAAGACAGCCAGGCCTCATACCTTGTACACATAAAGCTCGTGAATATCATCTGAGAGGGTAGTGCCATCGTCACGCATCAGGGGTGAGAATGCAAAGCCAAAGAGTTTCTTTTCCCCTTTGTCCTTTGCTGTGAAATCAGAGCCAAATATTAGTTGTTTTTGTCCCCCACTTGGCTTTCCAACAGAAATTCCCCTTGTATTTATCACGTATGTTCTTCTGGCCCTTCTATCATTAACTAGGAAACAACCTGACTGCAGCAGCAATGATGAGAAAGGTACTGGAATGAGTTTCCATTTATACCCCAAGGTACACAGGCTACCCAGACCCAAACAGAAACTAAACTGCTGGTCCTGATGAACCAGGGGCTCGTTAAGGAGCAGTTTAATAGGTACAAAGGAAACAACTAAAGGAGAATAACAATAGACAATTTCAGACACCAGGTCAGATACGACGAAGGGCCAATACTAGACTTATAGTTTTGAATCGCTGTTTTTACAGTCCAAAGAACAGCCTCTGATGATGTCCCATCTCTGAGTAATAATTTAATCCCAACTCCTCATTTTCTTGCCCCAATAATAAGAATCCACTAAATTCTATTCCAGAGGGGAGACGGTTATATTCATATCCCTCAAAAGAATGTAGAGAGAAGTCTCACTCACTGGAACAATGTCTGAACTCGAAGCGCAGGTGGGAGCCCCGGAACCGATCAATGGGGATGGGCAATTTGATAATTTCTCCCCAACGAGGACTATTACTGTGGTAGAGGACAAAGGAGTGGTAGGAACTCCTGTTTGGCTCTCCTGAACCCAAGCTGATGCAATCCTAGAAGAGAGAAACAAAATAAGATGTCATTTTACTGGAGAGAGTGCCTGGATTTCTGTGTCACTAGGATACTTTACTTTTCCCTGCCTGAAGGTCTCATTTTTGCACCAGGCAAAATCTATGAGATGACAAAATGCATTTGACTTAAATTCAATACTTTTGGAGGCAATTATATAGATAGTATAAGAAAAGCAGTCACAATTGTTGTTTTCCCTGGGGTAGAAGTAACCACATAACACTCCTTAACAAATTGGAGTGAAGCTGGGTGGTGCATCTGAATTACTAATGTAGGTTTGTTATCCTCACTAAGAAAGGAAACAAGCTTCATGGGAGAAGATAACTGTATGTCACATTTTACCAGATCAGGAAAAAAAATTAAATTACCAAGTGGAGAGAGGATGTTTTCTAATTTTCCAAAGCTCAATGTTAGACTGGCATTTTAGGTTGCCCTTGGCTGACTTTCCTTGGATACAAACAAGTTAGATCAGATTTAACTTGATCCCAGCTCCCAAATACTGCCAAGAAGATGCAGTCTCAGAACTGCCCACGTTCCTGCCCTGGTGGACAGGACGCTTTGGGCAACACAATCAGGAGTAGCTTCCTATCCACACAGGGGTAGTGTGACTAGCTAAGAGCTCTCCTGCCCTCAGCACTCTCCAGGCAAACAATTAACATCCCCCAGGTCCTTGAGTTGTATTTTTAAAATGACAGTCAAATCACTGTTTCTACCAACTATTTCAACATTCTCCTCTATTTCTATCTTGCTTTCGGAGATGATTTTGACTTATTTTACCCTCTTCCTCTGTAAAATGGGGATGATCATTCCTATTCTGCTTATCTCACAGGGCTGTTGCCAACACACAGAAACAAGGTTTGTGAAATGCTGATATGCCTTTGATCAACTGTGCTGCAAATGATGCCTTGTTATTCACCAGGGACTTTACCATGACATGACTACAGGAAAAACTGACATACTGACAACAGAAAAAACAGCCCTCCAGGTCTTTACTTTTGATGAAGAATGACAGAGGATCTGTGTACTACACTGACTTTAATCTTCCATGGCCTGAGTTTGCTGTTCTTTGTCCCATAACTTGGTACCAGCAAGTGAGTATCTAAGTGCCACCCTTGACCAAAGTGCAAATATAACTTTCTGTATTAGCTCAAGGAATAAAAAGGCAGAGTGGGACTTAATAGCAGTTACCAAAAGTAGGCGGCTCTATGCTAGGCAGAATGGCAGAAGAGGTAACATATAGGACAGAACTATAGGGAATAGGTCTAAATTGGAGCAGGAGAGATTCAGGTTAGGCACTAGGAAGAATTTCTGCAAAAGCTGCATGGCACTGGAAGTTATTATCAAAGCACATCGTAGGGTTTCCTTCAAGAAAGGAAAAGACAGAGAAAAATACATATGGGGTGATTTGAGTTCAGTCCTGCTTGAAGGAAATGGGCCTCTGGACAAAGACCACGAAAAATTATCACAGGATTAGCCTCCATTCCAAGTGACTTACTGGAAAGTCTTACCTTCAAGATTTCTCCATCTGCATAAAGTACATACATGGTCACTTCAATATTCTTTTGTACACTCTTTCCTCCTCTCTCGAAATCCCCCTTCTCCAGGGTTAGGTATAGGTCATTGCGGATATCACCTGTGGGGAAAGAAATGTCATGTCCTCATGACCACAGAAGCCACGCCACCCTATTTGCATGGAGGACCATGCTAGTATTTGGATCCTCTGGGGTTCAGGTGGGTGCTCAGGGCATTCAAAGCTTGGTTAATAATGATGGACATTCTACCAGTATCAGTGCAGCAGTACCCAGGTTGGTTAGTTATGTGCTAAGTCTGAATTCTAAAGGTTCTAAAGGTTCAGCACAGCTTTTCCAGGGTAGAGAATCTTCTCTCAGATTGCAGGTGCTCAGATTGCTCAGTCTATCTCCTCTCCAGGAGAATGGTTATAATATAAGCCTCCTGAAGAGCAAAGATTTTACAATCAACAGTAATAACACTTATTTTTATCAGACCTATGCTTTAACTACTAATCACTCCTCTTTTCCCTCAAAAAATTTCTCTCTTGTAGGTTTATAAATTTATGAGTTTCATAACCCCCAATCCTTCTGAGTCTGACTAAAGGATATACTACTTCTCCTTCCTTCTGGAGACTTTGTTCCAAATCCCATTCCCTGCTGAGATGCAGTCAGAGATCACTGGACTGTTACTTTTTCTTCTTTTTGTTTTCAAGTGCCCTGGGAGCAGATCACATCCCAGAAGCATAGGTGCTAAGTCAGTGGGGCAACAATCTGGTGTGCTCTTGTTGCTTCCCTTTGCTCTGACTCCAGCATATTTTGCCCATCTTTGCTGCTCAGGACTGGGCAGGAGAAGCTCAAATTATAAGTCCAAATGACCCATATCACTTCTGCCTTTTTAGGGGGATGAATTAAGGGGGGACAAGGTCGCCTATTCATGTATAAGAAGAGCTTATTTAGGCTTCTCTAAGTTGCTAAATCTATAACAGGACCAGTTTTATTCACATATTTTAAATAAGGGCTTTAGGCTATGGGGTAAGAAAACTTCAAAGGAAGAAAATTGCAAAGGAAAACAGGTTAAGACCAAAGTGAAGATGTGTTAGCAGCCTTAAGAAACCAAATGAGAGGTGATGTAACAATTAACTTGCAAAGTAAGCCAATTCGGAAGCCAGATATTCTTTTCACTTCCATTCTTAGAAAAACTGGTACATGTTTATTACCTGGAATGACAATGACAGAAACAGAGTTTGTTTTTGGTTAGCAAATGAGCTTTCTGGTTTGGTCAGGATACATGACAATCCTCTTTTATCTGTACTGACTCCCTCTCTAATTGTGGAAGCATCTGAATGTCTCTCATATACAAAACAGGGATAGACCAGGACTGGCATATATATGAGGCTTTCAAGGTCTTCATGACTAGTCCTTCCATTCTCCAGGTCACCTTCCTATCCGAGGAGTGCAATCTTGCAATCACAGTTATTCGGTTGCATAATGAAGGTTCCCAAACTAAGACAGTTCAAGTAGGGAAGAGCAGCCTATGACAAGTAATTAATTATTCTGAGAACCCTCAGAACTCTCTCTAATGTGTGAAAGCCATCCTGTTCCTCAAACATGCCACCCTGAGGTTACCATGAAGAGAAGAGGAAAATGTGTTCTGAAAAATCATATCATACACAAATGCAACTGTTGCATATGAGGGATAGCCTTGAGGGTGTCCATCTTGCAGTATGCAGACTTCATGGACTCCTGGGTTGGGTAGAGCCCCTGCTTTGAATTCTGATGAGTTTGGACATCTGCTTCCTTTGGACATCACTGCTTGGGCCCACCTACCACACCATTCAGAGCATTCAGGTGTGCAGGGTAGGGTAGGGTGGGATGAGGAAGGTAGGTACAAAGAGAAAGGAAACTCAGTTTGCTATCGTCAGGACAGAGACCGAATAAAATCAGTTCTGAAAGCAAAATTCAGACTTAACTGGGAACTTTACTATGGGTTATTGCTATTATAATGGGATGAATCAGAGTTGGTTACACTTGGAATTTTTTGTAATTGAACCAGAGCCTTCTTGTAAAAGCATTTTAGTTACACATTAGCTTTCTTATGGAATTTAAGTAACTATTCAATTTCTAGACTGATATAGCACAAAGTGAATAGCCTAGAAAATTTTAATGCCTAATCTAAAGAATAGATGCTTGGTTTAAATATTACCCTGCTTTGTACTCTCTGGAGGTTATCCTCAAGATAATCCATGTAGCTTTTAAAAACACGTATCTGCTGGCTACCAACAATATTATTCTTTTTTTTTTTTTTTGCAGTTTTCCCTGTCTATTTTTATTTTATTTTATTTTTTAACAGGATAGTCTTGGTTTTTAATTTTTATTTCTCCCAGTTTATTTATTTTTTTTTCTTTCTTTTTTATTGGGGGAAAACTACAAAGCATTTACAGTATAATGTTTACAGTCACAATTTATAGTGAGCTGATTTCCCAAAATATATTACCACTCAAGTTGACTTATCTTGTTACATTTAAAAATCTA
>CAUYRT010060633.1:0-18271 GCA_963574885.1 Lepilemur ruficaudatus
GTCCTGTTCCAAAGATCAATGCTTCTGTTCTTGTACCAATAAAAGGCTGATTTGATTATAATTGCTTTATAGTACAGCTTGAAGTCTGGAAGACTGATGCCTCCCAGTTTGTTCTTTTTGCTTAAGATTGCTTTGGCTATAAAAGAAATGCAAAACATATTCTCTGAAAACTAAAAAACATTGTTGAAAAAAATTAAAGGACACCTAAAAGATGAGACAGCATCCCAGGTTCATGGATTGGAAACCACATCGTTAAAATGGCAAAAATTCCAAGTTTGATGCACAGACCCAACACAATCCCAATCAAAAGTCCCACCTGGATTCTTTGCAGAAACTGAAAAGCTGATCCTAAAATTCATATGGAAAATTAACAATAGCAAAACAATCATGAAAAAAAGAAGAACAAAATTGGAGGGCTCACACTTCATGATTTCTAAACTTACTACAAAGATACAGTAGTCAGGGCTGTATGGTACTGACATAAAGATAGACATATAGATCAATGGAGTAGAGAGTCCACAAATAAACCCTCACATTTACAGTTCATTGAATTTCAACAAAGGTGCCAAGCCCATTCAATCTGTTAATAGTAGTCTTTTTCAAAAACTGGTGCTGCGATAATTAGATACTTACATGCAAAAGAATAAAGGTGTACCTCCTATTTTATACAATATACAAAATTAACTCAAAATGGATCAAAGATGTAAATTTAAGAACTAGACTATAAAGTTTAAGAAGAAAGCATAAGCACAAATTTTCATCACCTTTCATGACCTAAAATATAATCATTAGATAATGATTTCTTAGAAATGATAAAAAAAGCTTAGGAAACCAAACAAAAAAATAAATTCAGACACCAGGGTATGTATGCAAGGAGGGAAGACCATGTGAGGACACAGGGAGAAGGCAGCCATCTGTAAGCCAAGAAGAGAGGCCAAATCTGCTGACACCTTGATCTCATACTTCTCACCTCCAAAACTGTACCATTCAAGGAGAGCAGATCAGGATGAGGCTGCCTTTCCCTTTATCTCTTCTCCGTCTCCATCTAGCAGGAGAACTAGCACAAGAAGAGCCTCTGCCATGGGAGGACGTGGCATTCCTTTCCTCCAGAGAACACAGCAACAAGACACCATCTTGGAAGCAGACAGCAGCTCTCACCAGACACCAAACCTGCTGGAGCCTTGACCTTGAACTTCCCAGCCTCCAGGACTGTGAGAAATAAGTTTCTCTTCTTTATAAATTTTTAAAAAATAACTTAATCAACACTAAAAATTTTGTGTTCCAAATAAAGTCATTAAAAAATTAGAAAGCCCAGAGAATGGAAGAAAATATTTGCAAATCATATATCCAATAAGAGAATTGCATTCATAATACACAAAGAGCCCTTACAACTCAAAAATAAAAAGACAAATTATCCAACTTTTAAGAAGGCAATGGTTTGAACAGACATTTCTCCAAAGGAGATATATAATTGGCCCATAAGCACATGAGAAAAATGCTTAGCATAAATAGTCATTAAGGAAATTCAAATCAAAACCACAATGAAATACCACTTCACACCCACTAGAATGGATATATTAATAATAAAAAAGATAGATAATAACAAGTGTTGGCAAGGATGTTGAGAACTTAAAATGCTTATGCATTACTGATGGGAATGTAAAGTGGTACAGGCTCTTTGGAAAACAGTTTTACAATTCCTAAAAGATTAAACGTAGAGTTACCATATGACCCAGCATTTCCACTTCTAGGCACATACCCAAGATAAATTAATACATATGTTCACTCAAAACTTGTACAGGAATACTCATAATGGCATTATTCATAATAGCCAAAAAGTGGAAACAACCCAAATGCCCATCAACTGATAAATGAATAAATGTGGCACATTCAATCCATGGAATATTATTCTGCCATAAAATGGAATAAAGCACTGATGCACACCACACCATGAGTAACGCTTGAAGACATTATGCTACGAAAAAGAAACCCATCACAAAAGACAGCATACCAAATGATTCTATTCAGATAAAATTTCATGGTATATGAATTATGTCTTGATAGGAGTGTTTTTTATAAAAGATACACAATATAAAATTTATATTTCAGGAAGCGAAAAAACTCACCCAGTGTGTAATATAAAATGCAAAAAATGAAGCTCAACAAAATCATCTTGCTGGTAATTTTTGTCAAATCACTAGGAAAGCAACCCTCAGCTGTTACTCATCAAAATGGTATCTTACCGCTGCTGAGAAACACGGTTAGACAGGCACCTGATCACACACAACCTGCAAGACAAGGACCAACTAGTCAGAAGGGCTAATGTAAGTGCCACAATATTATTTTCATCTTTGACTATACATCGCTTTATTAAACATTTGTTATAACTTAAAACATATTTTAAGGGTTGGAGTTGATACTATTCTTTTAGTTACACATGTTATAATTGTTGATCAGAGCTGTGTGGTCAAAATGCTGAATCAAAATGTCCCCCTTGGGCTCTCTACTTTGGCATACAATGCAAGAATAATCTGGTCTGTGGGAAATATCACATGTTTCAATCCCAGCACCAGAATTCTTTTGTCCAAGAGATTTATGTCACGGGGAAAAAAAATGCAATTTGCTTTGCTTTTTCTTTTACACTGGCTAATTACAAGACATATTAAGCAAGCACTTGAGCACTATTTACTTGGGAATGAGAGAGATGAAAGACCCCACACAGCCAGTTAACAGAGTTCTAGTGACAATCCTGTGGCTTGAGCCACATGGTCTGGAGCAGCCAGGCTATGCAAGAGGAGAAAGCAGAGACGGCGCTCCGAGCACCCGTGCACTGGGCTCCTTCCCTGGCGTGCTATCCCGTTGGCCACGCACCCCCGGAAGGTGTCATTCTCCAGGGTTATTAGGGGCTGCAGGGCCAAGGATCCGGATGTACTCATCCTGTCATTCGGGACAGGTTTTACATGCAGTGCCTTCTCTGGTTTATCCCCTCAGGAACGCCCTTAGCAAGTCAGGCAACAGAGCTAGCTACCAAAGCAACTGCGAGTGTAATTGTGATTTAAAACCCACACAGACACACAAATCCCTTTACGGCAACACAGGAGTCAGTGACAGCTACTACCTAGCAGTTTGTTAGGAAGAGAGAGCTCAGCAAACTCAAGGTATTAAAACACCGAATAAAGTCATAGTAATCAAAATGATCTGATAAAGGTGTAGCAACGGGCAGACGGATCATTGGAACAGAGTCCAAAAGTAACCCCAAATGTATATATGTTCATTTAGTGTGTGACAGAAGCGTCCTTCCGAACCAGCGAAGAATGATGTGAGTTGCCGAATAAATGGTCTTGGGACAGTCAGATCATCCCATGTAGCCAAATGAATAAAAGGTGAAGCAAAGTTTTCAAACAGAACAGTGAAAGTGCTACAAGTACGTCATTTTGAACTGGAGAAGACATTTTCAAGGCTGACAGGAAACCCGCAAATTACCAAGGAAAAGACAAGCTGTGGAAACGCCTTTTGCGCATTCATTACCACTCACTCTCCAGGCTTCTTCACTGCTAGTAGACACGAGCTACCCTTAAAACGGCAAAACCGCCTTCATAGTTGAGGCATGTACTTTGATTAATTGTACTGCTTTTTGTTTGAGATATAATAAAGTTTTCATTCAAAGTTGGACATCTCGTATTTAATGACTTCATATATCTACACATCTATGGCACAGCTATAGAATTCGATACAATTTTAAAAAGAATTATGTGAATTTACAAGTATTGACATAGAAAGTTGTCCAAGATGTTCAACTCAAGGAAAAAGCAAGTTTCAGATTATAACGCACACAAAAGGTACCTGTGCGAGGTTGTGCGCTCCTGCGGAGTCAGGTCTGGGGCGTGGGGGAGAAAGTGACGGAGGGAGAACTGTTAAGTTTCCCTACAGCCATCTATAGTCTTTCCATTGTTAAAAATATTAATATATCTTATGCAAAAACTAGTTAATCGTTAGGTTGGAATTCGCAGTACCACCAAACAGAGAGGCCGGAGACTCTGAGGCGGCAATCGGCAAGAGGAGTTTATTGACTAGCTTGAGCTAGGGTCCAAGCCCCAGAGCACCAACGCAGTGGCCTCTTTGTTGGGCAGGGACCCTGGGCGGTGTGGGAGGGAGGGTTTTATGAGAGCTGTTCATGCGGCAACAAGTTGTCCACGCGTTGATCATGCATTCACTTAGCACAGTGATTGGTTTGCTCTCTCTGATCACTACCCAAGCTCTATTGTGGTTGGTCAGTCACATTGCATTCCACCTTGCCCCTGATTGGTTCTATATGTGATCATGTCTGTTCTAACAGGTATCCTTCCTGGAGCTTCCTTCAGCATTTTATTTCATCCCATGATACCTTGCGTTCGCAAGCAAGCAATTATCTCACAAGCAGAAGTTAGCACAAGCAAGCAATCTTATCATAGGGAAGCAGAAGTCTAGCCAGCAACTAAAAAGAAACAGCTTTGAAACAGACTTGATATCTTACATAATAAATGTTTCAAGATGGCTGCCACTAAGACCACCCTAGCAAAACACCTGGCTTAGCAGCCGCCTCCCCAAGTGGAGAACATGGGGAGGCGCATGCGCCAGTTTGGTTCTCCAGGGTGGATCTGCAGTAGCGACGTCCTGCGGGGGTGCTGAGGCATGGATCCTTCTAGATCTTTCTCATTGTTTCTCTGCGCGGGGAGGGAAGGGCCACAGCTCCTCTCCCAGGCTGAAGGACGCCGAATCCCTCCCTGCACTTCCAAACGAATGTCGTGAGACTGAGACGCTCCTGTTTAGGGACCCTACCTTTTGACAGTCAATCCTGCACACAATCTCTGGGCTCCTCGAAATCAGTGACAAAGGAAGCCACTCTCTCCTGGACACCAGCTTCTCTGCAGGGTGGAGTGGCGGGGTACCGGCCACCCCAGCATGGTGGGTGTGGACCGGGCGCGGAGGTCTTCAGGCGTCCAGGCGTCCCCACCAGCTCTGCCTGTCAGGCACCTATGTCCCCAGAGGACTGTGTCGGGCACAGAGTGGCTCCAACGACACGGGCAGTGGGCGAGGGCAGCTCCACTCCCTCTCTTCTTGCCGCAGTTGGGGATCGTGGCCACGGCCCGGCATGGCCTTCGCCAAGCTCTGAGGGTGGGTTTGAAGGTCACTCGGCAGTAGAGTCGCTGGGAGGGAGCAGACAGCCCAGGCCCCTGGCCCAGCCACGTGCGTCCTGGGCTGCATAGAAAATTAGGGCCTGGGCAGCCCTCAGCTGGCCGGCTGACGCCCAACCGCAAGGCACTGCCCAATGATCACCGCGATCACCCCTGGCCTTCAGCTTCGTTTTGGGTTTAGGATATGAGACTCAACTCGGGCCTGTGCATTTGCCCACACTGAAAATAGCAACCCATTCTTTTCTGGTGCCACCGTGCCTTTCATCTAATACAATAAATTGCTTTTGTTGTTTCCTGTCTTCCTGCTCTTTAATGATTTTTCACAATCTCAGGGAAATGTACACTATTTTTACTATGAGACAGGAAAAAGAAAAAGCCCCAAATGGCCTAAAAATAAACTACCTCTGCAAAAGTAGAAGGATGAACCCAGTTCCCTCCAGGGGACTCTGGTATTGTCCTACCCCTGGGCAAGGGTGTTAGTTCCATGTAAGAGTCTTGCTTTCCAGCTTTCCAGGGGAACAAAAAGGAATTTTTAAAATTAATATAAAGAAGAACATATAGCCACACTGAATCAGGCTTTTTATAAGTAGTGATTAAACGAAACAGTTTTCTTTGTTGAAGTTTTGAATTTTAGTCAACTTGTGAAAATGGAAGATGCTGATAGCAGACTGGGAAATGTCTGACTCCATTTTTATCCCCTGGTAATTTTCAAAACATCATGATTTGTGGATCTCTAGCAACTTAGAATTGAAGTTGATCTTAATGTTATTGAATAGGCTAGTTTACAGAAATTTATGATCTTTCTTTGTGCATAAAACAAAATTCTATTCTCAGATACCATTATTAAGGCCTTTACATATGTCAGACAATTTTTCTTTTTTTCTTTCTTTTTTTTTTTTTTCTTTTTGAGACAGGGTCTCCCTCTGTTGCCCAGGCTAGAGAGTATAGTGGTGTCATCATAGCTCACTGCAGCCCCAGACTCCTGAGCTCAAGCAATCCTCCTGCCTTAGCCTCCCAGTTAGCTGGGACCAGTGGCATGGGCTACCATGCATGGCTAATTTTTCTATTTTTTTTAGAGATGGGGTCTCACTCTTGCTCAGGCTGGTCTCCACCTCTTGGCCTCAAGCGATCCTCCCACCTTAGCCTCCCAGAGTGCTAAGATAACAGGTGTGAGCCACTGCGCCAGCTCCAGATAAATATTTCCTAATCTATTTCTTTGTACATTCTTTGCAATAACCCTATGAATTATTTCAATATCTCATATTGATGTGGGAAAACTCAAGATTTAACATGATCTTGCCAAAGTCAACCTAGCAAGCTAGAGAGCATGCGAAGTGTTCAGCTTCTGACTCTCAATCCTCACTCCTTAAGCAAACATAGCTGTTGGAACTGCTTCTCCACACCCTTAGAGGTGCAGTTTCTGCTGTGTGGTTGTACCCTCGAGTACTGTCACCACGGAGACAGAGTAGTAGGGAGTAGAGAAAAACCAGACCTGCTAGGTTCATTTGCTGGCTGTGGGACCCTTGTCATAAATAGACTTCTCTGGGCGTCTCTTCTCTCAAATAAAAAATAAAGAGAACCTACTCAACCTTGTCTTGCAGAACTGTTTTGAAATTATGCATATGAAAGAACATAATAAATATTTCATATGAAAGCACATAATAAGCATTGTGTAAATAAATGTAAGCCATGCTTCTTACATTGCTTTAAAGGTTTGATCTTGAATATATGGGGTAGTATTTCTATACTGTGTCAACTCCAGGAAAAAGATAGATTTATTTAAAATATTTTCCTAAAATCAAACAAAGGTTTTCTACACAAGTGGTAGTCAGTTATTCTCAAAAAGACTCAAGACTCTCAAATCTGAGGCTGTAACTTATTTGTTTTCCTACAAAGTGCTATATTTGGGGATGGTCGTGTGTGTGTTAATTCATTTGGAGAACAGTGGTATTCATTTATTTGTTGGTGCTGAAATTATGCAAACAGTTATATTTTCTGCTTGTACCAACGCTGGCTGTCTCTCAGCTCTTCAGGTAAGAACAGCCACTGGGGGATCTATTGTTCAGTAGTGACAAATAAATGTTCATTAAACAAGGGACTCACACAGGCCACTGGACCAGGAAGCATCTGTCTTTGAGGTTCTTCCCTAAAGAACTTCATTCCATTGCTGTGGAATCCCCCAAGGAATATCACTGCCAGGCCCCCTCTGTCACCCTCATGCCTGTCTAGCACGAGACAGGAGAGGTTTCAGTGGGGGCATATCACTGTCTCATGCTATTGATAAAAGCGGAGCTTAACTAAAAATCTGAAAAATGTTGGTCCTCACAGATAAGAGAGTGTAGGGAATCTCTCCCAATTCTCTTCAAGTGCAAACATTTTATATCAAGGTCAGGAATAGCCAATGCATGTCTACACAAAGGCCAAGTATGATTGCATGCAGGGCTGATGTGTGGGGTTGCAGCCTTCTTGGGGCTGCGATGGATTGCAGATGGCATCTACCAAGTGCCTACTGTGCCACACATCATGGTAGGTGCTTTCGAAGCACAATTTGAGCTCTCGCTGCAGAGCCCTGTGGGCCTCGCTGGTCATGGAGTTCTGCTCATCACACGGATACAGCGTGGGTGATGCCCCCACGGGTGTCTCATGGGAAGGAGTGGCACGCAGAGTCTCCCCTGTGACACCCTCCCACACACAATTCTCACATCCACACCAACAAGGTTGGCACCCCCTTCTCCTGCCTCCAGGATTCCAGGCCCCACCCCAGCACTCAAGCCTCCTTCCCAGGCAGCAAGCTGTAAAGACCCAGGGCCAGATGTGCGGGAAGACTCCTCCATGTGATGGGACACACAATGACAGGGAGGCCTTTCCTTCCTAAAGTAGTCTGTCTACCAGACAGACAGGTACCTGCATATTGGGGTCACAGAAGACCAGCCTTTCCCATTTGCCCCAAACCAAGGGGCTCCCAGGGAATGAGACTAAAACCAGGCATGCCCCTGGGAAGGGACTGAGTGGCCCCCAGAGGCCAGGCTTCCACAAGTGTCCCTTGAGTTGCACCTCAGCACCACTGGACCAACTCTTGCTGGTTTAAGGGCATCTCCAAGTGCGGTCTCCTCCTCTGCCTGCGTCGGACCCTGCTGCCAGGGCTGGGGACTGGCAAATTTCAGTAGCCACTTGCCCGCCAAGATTCATACCATTCACCTAAAAGGGTTAGGCCTCAAATCCCACTGTCATTTGGGGGTATTTATAGCAGTAAGTGCTTCTTGGAAAGTGCATTAGCAGGGCTCAAACACTGAGGAGGCTTCACTATTGACTTACTGGAGCTTGTGTGATTAGAGCGCGGGGGTCTGTGTGTGAAGGCTTAATTTCACATGTTAAATAATTTACAGCACTGGCAAGCAACTAAAGTAGTCACATTTGCAAATGCCAGTGTTTTTAGTTTAGTTTTTTTCCTTCAAACTTTGGTTGCAAAGAATAAAGTTAAAAAGGATAAGCTTTTAGGCTTCCTCCTTCAATTAACAGTTTTCTTTAGGTAGCTTGAGGAGTTGATTGGAGTCTGTTGCAGGAAATAGAGTGGAAATTTGACACTTGTAGCCATATTTGGCAAGAGAGAGAGAGAGAGAGAGAGAGAGAGAGAGAGAGAAGGAAGTAGGAAGGAGAACGTAGATACATAGATTTATATTATGAATATATACATTTATAATCCCCTAGTATATGGCAGAAATATGGACAAGATACTGGGAGCCTGTGTGAGAGAAGATTTTCTAGTTTACGACAACACATTTTATGCTCAGAAATAAGAGAGAGCATGACGTGAGCTGCATTTGCATGGTACTTTGTCTAAAAGTGACTACACACATGTGCGGCAGGGATAGAAGAAAGGTTGAGCTGTGTTTATAACCTGACTTTCTCCCTTTCTATCCCCTGCCTTCCGCCCCTCAGCCCCGGCCCCTTCTGGGACTTTCTTAGAACGTGATGCGAGGACAGGAGGACACTGACTCCGGAACAGTCACTACCAACACCTGAGACCAAAGCGTGTTTTCAACACCAGCTTTACTGTCCTGAGATGGGGTTCACATGGATTAGCCACTCTCACACATAATTTTAAAAAATCTGCATAATGCCCAAACTGAAATATGAAGGAGAAACCAAAGGAAAGTACAGGTGACCCTGGAACAACTCTGGGGTCAGGGGCACCATCCCCAGCACAGCCAGAAATTCATGTGTAACTTCTGACTCTCCAAAAACTTAACTATGGCCCACTGTTGCTGACCAATGCCTTACCAGTGCCATAAATAGTTAATTGACAGATATTTTGTATGTATATGTATTAAATACTGTATTCTTAAAGTAAGCTAGAGAAAAGAAAATGTTATGAAGAAAATGATAAGGAAAAGAAAATACGTTTACACTACTGTCTGATATTTATCGATACCGTAAATTTATTTGTCTGTTTACAGGATGGATCATCTGTCTGAAACGGTGGCCTCAATCCGTGGTATGTATCGAGCAGTTCGGCTTTGTCTTGCAATGTCATGACCTTCCTCTGAGTCTTAGGAGCACTTCCAGCACCACCAGTGGCACTTCCATGGTATTATCCAACGTTTATGGTTTTGCACTAACCACGGTGAAAACTAGGCGAGAACCACGAGAGATCACTTTTTACTGCGCTCCGCAATCCGCTGCAGACAGGAACTGCTCACTCGAGAGATGATTAGCATCGTGTGGCCGTGCAAAGTTGTAAGCGGATACTTACGACAGTGGAGCTCCCTGCAATAGCAACAGGAGGTGGCTGCAAAATTATTACCGTAGTACAGTATGAACTACAGTGAATTTTATGCAGTTATGATTTAATACTGCATCTTTACATTTGTTTACCTTTCTCTCAACTACGAATGGCACCGTGTATGGTCTGTAAGTGTGTAAATTTTGATAAATTTTAACTTTTAAATAATATATTTGTGTATATTTTATGGTGGCAAATGATAAAATAAACTAGTATCTACATATATTTATGCATTCATGACATACCTTTTTTGTAATTTTTTCGATATTTCTAGGCTACCTGGTTCATCTGTTTTTCCAAATTATAGAAAATCTCTAAAAAATTTCCAATACATTCATTGAAAAAAATTTTCATATATATGGATCCTCACAGTTCAAACCTATGCTATTCAAGGGTCAGCTGTATTAGTTTAGGTTTTTATTTTATTTATTTATTTTGGATTTATGATAGGTATTTTATTTTTAATTGACACATAATAATTGTACAGACTTATGGGGTACAATGTAATGCTTTGATACATGTATTCATTCTGTAATGATCAAATCAGGGTAATTAGCATATCTATCACCTTAAACGTTTATTATTTGTTTTGTGACAGGAGATACAAATCCTCTCGCCCAGCTATTTTGAGATATACAATACCTTACTGCTGACTACAGTCACCTGCTGTTCAACAAGACACCAGAACTAACACCCCCCATCTGTAATCTTGTGCCCACTGACCAGTCTCTCCCCATGCCTCCCCCCAGCCTCCCCAGCCTCTGGTGGCCACTGTTCTGCTCTCTACTGGTATGAGATTAACTTTTTAAGATTCTACACATCAGTGTGAACATGAGGTGCTTGTCTTTCTGAGTTTGGTTTATTTTGCTTAACATAATGACCTCCACGTTCATCCATGTTGCCACAAATGACAGGATTTCATGATTTTTATGGCTGAATAGTAATCCACTGTGTATATGTATCACATTTTCTTTATCCACTCATCCACTGTTGGGCACTTAGGTTGATTCCATATCTTGGCTGTTGTGAATAGTGCTGCAATACACATGGGGTGCAGAGACCTCTTTGCCATACTGATTTCATTTCCTTTGGAAATATCCCTGGGAATGAGATTGCTGTCTCATATGGTAGTTCTATTTTTAATTTTTTGAGGAACCTCCAAACTGCTTTCCATAGTGATTGTACTAACTCTCATTCCCACCAACAGCGTGTAAGCATTCCCTTTTCTCCACATCCTTGTCAGGACTTGTTGTCTTCTGTCTTTTTGATAATAGCTATTCCAACAGGAGTGAGGTGTTATCTTATTGTAGTGTTTTAATGTGAATTTCCCTGATGATTAATGATGTTGAATATTTTTTCATCTATCTGTAGGTCATTTGTATGTCTTCTTCTGAGAAATGTCTATTAAGGTCTTTTGCCCATTTTTAAAAATCAGATTGTGTTTTGTTAATTGTTTGAGTTCCTTATACATTGGGGATATTAATCCCTTGTCAGATGTATAAATATATAGTTTGCAAACATTTTCTCCCATTTTGCAGGTTGTCTCTGCACTCTGTTGATTGATTCCTTTGTCGTATGGAAGCCTTTTAGTTTTATGATGTCCCATTTGTCTATTTTTGCTATTGTTTCCTATGCTTTCAAGTCTTACCCAAAAAATCCTTGTCCAGTCCAATGAAGCATTTCTCCTATGTTTTCTTTTAGTAGTTCCATAATTTTCTTTACTTTTAAGTCTTTAATCCATTTTGAGTGGATTTTTGTATATGGTGAAAGATAGGTGTCCAGTTTCGTTCTTCTGCATATGGATATCCAATTTTCCTAAGCACCGTTTATTAAAGAGGTTGTCATTTTCCTAATGTGTGTTCTAGGCACCTTTGTCACAAATCAGTTGGCTGTAGATATGTGGATTTTTTTCCTGGGCTTTCTATTCTGTTCCACTGGTCTGTGTCTGTTTTCATGCCAATACCAAGCTGGTTTTTTGTAGTATGTTTTGAAGTCAAGGAGTGTGATGTCTCCAGAATTTTTTTTATTTTGCTCAACATTGCTTGGGTTATTCTGCATATTCTGTGGTTTCATGGGAATTTTAGGATTTTTTTTCTATTTCTGTGAAGCATGTTATTGCTATTTTGATAAGGATTGCATTGCATCTGTATATTGCTCTGGGCAGTATGGACATTTTAACAATATTAATTCTTCTAATCCATGAACATGAAATATCTTTCCATTTGTTTGTGTCCTCTTCAATTTTTTTCTTCAATATTTTATAGTTTCCATTAAAGCAATCTTTCACCTCCTTGGCTAAATTTATTCCTAGGCATCTTAATTTTTTTTTTTTTTTTTTGGAGCTATTGTAAATAGGATTGCTTTCTTGGTTTCTTTTTTTTTTTTTTTTTTTTTTTGAGACAGAGTCTCACTCTGCTGCCCGGGCTAGAGTGCCGTGATGTCAGCCTCGCTCACAGCAACCTCAAACTCCTGGGCTCAAGTGATCCTCCTGCCTCAGCCTCCTGAGTAGCTGGGACTACAGACATGTGCCACCATGCCCGGCTAATTTTTTCTATATATATATATATATATATATATATATAGTTGGCCAATTAATCTCCCTCTATTTATAGTAGAGACGAGGTCTCGCTCTTGCTCAGGCTGGCTTCGAACTCCTGACCTTGAGCAATCTGCCCGCCTCGGCCTCCCAGAGTGCCAGGACAACAGGCATGAGCCACCGCTCCCGGCCCTTGATTTCTTTTTCAGATAGTTTGCTGTTAGTGTATAGAAATGCTATTGATTTTTGTATGTTGATTTCGTATCCCTGAAACTGTACTGAATTTGTTGATACTAATAGTTTTTTGGTGGAGTCTTCAGGGTCTTCTATGTATGCGATTAAGTCATCTGGAAGTAGGGACAATTTGAGTAAGTTCAGAAGCGATATTATGCAAGAAGTAAATAAAAATGGTACCAGCAAACACTAGAATTTTAAAAACCAGTTTATAATTTCTATGTTAAAACCACACAGAAATACTTTGTATGTATACGTAAAGTGAATTAGGTTCTAGACTCAGATAATTATAAGGAGGCTCTGCTCCTCCATGGAAGTCCAGGGTGATGCTGAAGATGCTTAAGTGACACTCAGCATCCCCAGTGCCACTTGCTAAGTGCCTTTCAATTGCTGTGACAGCAAAGTGCACCCGTATATTTCCACAATGCACTGTCGGAGGTGCTAGCACCTCTGTTGGGAAGATTTACATGAGGGTGAAGAATTACTATTGAGAGAAGGAAAAACAGGGTGTTTCCATGAATGGGACTCTGCACAGTCCGACCTGGGACCCCACAGGCAAATGTGACCACCAAAGGGACAGCAATGGAACTTGTATCCGAGTTGTTATCTTCCACCTAAATGTCACCACATTTAAAAGTAAGGGCCAACGTTGGAGCCACTTCCCATACACCCTTCACTTTTTCCTCCTGAGCTGAAAAAGACTGTGGGATGTATCAATTAGGAAAGTTTGACCACAAGCTCTCCATCTCATGCCCCAAGACCATGTAGACTTCACTACTCAAAGCGCCATCCACTCCGGCAGCAGCTGCACTACCTGGGGAATTTTTAGAACTGCAGAATCTCAGGTCCTGCCCAGACCCTCTGAATCAGAATCTGATCCCCTGGTGAGTCTGTGCACATTGATGGGGGAGAAGCACTGACTCAGAAGATCCCGATTGCACTATGTGCTTGCCCAGCAATTCAGTGGACAGTTCCTTGCCTCCTGCAGTTGATGTAATAAACCTTGGTAATCATTGCTAAAAATGCATCATTAACAAACAGGGCATCCTGCTTTGCTCCACATCTTGTCCTGTCCCAAATTCTCCCTGGTGGTGAGGATGCACAGTGCTCCGCCCTGCATGGAACAGTCAGTGCACAGTTCCACACACAGACTGGCCACTCACAGCCCTGATGCTGTCAGCGGCTTGATACACTGTGAACTCAGACACATTCTTCACCCATGCATCGAGGACTAGAGGAACTTGATGAGCTGGGATTACTGAAAGAAGCGAGAATCCTGGTTTGAGTTGCTGACGTGCCCTGGTCCTCTGGGGTGGGCCTTGTTGCAGGCTGCTTCTCTGTAGGACAGGGTCTAAACTTTCTCTGGAAGCCTCACCAAGGCTGGATCTGCTGCAGCAGGCACTGCCGGGCGGCCTCTGCTTCCCCTGTGGTCCTGCTGGCTTAACAGAAGAAATATTTCTCATCCTTTCGTTAGGTAAATAGCGAGTGATTTCCAGGTCTCCTAGGGATGAAAGTGGGTGCCTTGCCTTGGTGCAATTGCCTCACCTGGGAAGAAGGACAAGGGTGGGCCTCAGGCCCACCCCTTGGGCCTGCCCCACCCTAATCCTGTCCTGAGCTATTGCCATACCTAGAGGAGGAAGAAATACCATATGAATTTGCCAATCAGAACGTAGTGCCAACTGCAAAAAAAAAAAAAAAAGCACAGGACTCTAGCCCAAGTGCCAAGCAGCATAGCTACCATACAGTCTGGAAAATGTCCTAGAATAACCCAAATGTACAGTGGGACTCAGGTCATGCAACTCCCAAGTGTCTAATCAAAGTGGTTCCATGGCATGGTGACAACTGAGGCATAGGGAGGTCCCAATCTGGACACAATGAAATAAGATGCAGACCATAATCCGGCCCTTCTTTTTGCTCTCCCTTTGCTGCGACAATGGTTCCAGTCGTCATCTGTGGCATATGTATCTCACTCTGTAAACTTGTATCTTGCTCTTGTTCTATAATCCTATCTTTCTCTCCTCAATCAACCTCATTTTCATACTTGCCGTACTTTGGTGCCCCTGGTCATTCTTTGGCCATGAGTGTAACCCAGCACTCAGATTGAAACCCAGCACTTTCTTCCCAGTTTAATGTTTCTTCCTGATGTTTGCAATTGACTAGCTGTCTTGGTTCAGATGAAGCAAGTATCCCAGCAGCATTAACAAGGTTATCTTTTGTCCTCAAAATTATAATTACAAATCTTACACATTTTATTCTTCAATCTTTACAAAATGAATTTTTCTCTATGTCCATCATTCAACGCTCCAATGCATCCTCAGTTTCACATGTAACCCAGGTATCATCTGTGGTCGTCCTGTCCTGTGAAATTGCTGAGAACACCTGGCTCGGAACCCCACTTCTACCATGTGTCTTTCTCCAGATTCAGTAAAGCTCCTTTTGACATCTGAGCAAATAAAGCAAGGCAATTATGTATGTGGACGGGAGAGGACGTGTGAGGGCGTGTGTGCACACATGCGCATGTGGGTGTGTGTGCCCGTGAATGTGTGTTTGAGTGTGCGAGAATGTGAGCATGGATGTATATGAGTGTCCATGTGTGTTCATGTGACTGTGTGCGAGTTTGCACGTGTGTGGATGTGTGTGAGCGTGCATGTGTGAGTGTATGAATGTGCATGTGTGTGAATGTGTGTGTGTGTTAGTCTATGTGTGTGTGAGTGTGCATGTGCATGCACCTTTCACTGGAGCAGGGGGTGGCGGGTTGGCAGGACAGTACCTCACAGCCTGGGATCTGGTACCACCACAAAGCCCCAGTTCTGGCTGGTGGAGACACATTTGGGGCTTGGGTGCCCGCCCCTGCCCTCCTGCACCGTGATGCCGGCTCTGGCTGGGGGCCTGTCCACTTCTCTGACCTCCAGGGACCCTCCCCTCGGTGTGCCTCTCCAGACCAGGGTCCTAATTTTCTGCTAGCCCGAGTGACACTTCATTGCTTCGTTTCCCTACAACCAACCCCACCTTCTCTGGCCTTCATTTCCCTCTCTTCAAAACACCCAGGCTGGTCGGCGTCCGGCCTGGGCGCAGCTGTGGCCAATAGGAAGGGGGTTCTGTGGGACACTGAGAAGGTGGCCCTCAGAGTGCTGTGGGGAGAAGCCCCTCCACCCACCCTCTTCCTACCTGGAACGAGGCCACTCCAGACGCGGTGCTGAGGACTTGGGCAGCCATCCTACTAGCGCTGGAGGATGGCAGAGCTGGAGGGCAGATGCCCAGTCCCTGGGGACATGCCCGGCTGTGCCAGAGCCGGGACTTCCCCCAGCCAGTTTCTGTCCATCCAAGGTAATGGGGTGGGGACCACCTTAACGCTTCCTGTGGGACATATGGCCGAGGCCCCAAGTAGCAGGGGCTGGTAGTACCAGTGTTGGTGTCCAGCAAAGCCTTGAAAGAGGGGCTTCCCTGGGTCAGTGCGGGCGCAGAGTCGGCATCTACACTGGCTGCAGCCAACAGCGCCTTCCCAACCCGGTTGATCTGGGTCTGACCTGGGCTCCCCAGGGGTCAGGCATTCACGCTGTTTCCTTCACTCCGAAGGCGTGTTCTCCTGGTCTCCTTCACCTGTGCCTCGGCGCCCTGGACGTGCTACCCGCTCCACCCTGTCAGCCCATCCCTCCTCCACCCCATCAGCCTGGAAGCCGCAGTTGCCACGCGCAGAGCACCTTCCTACGCCTGCGTCTTCCGTGCATGGAGCAGGCTAATGATCATCTTGGGTTGCTTGGTATATATTTGGGGTCTTACCCCACCTCAAGAAGCTTATCAAAGTATTTCTTCTGAAAAAATATTCTTCCCGAGAAGAAATTTAGTAAATAAAATTTTCTCTATTTCGTTATATTTTGCTCAGAATATTCACCTGTGAAATTGTTATTATGCACTTTGATCAGTGCACGCGTGACTCAAACTTTTTAAGTGTGTATTTCCAGGTAAGTAAGTTTATAGGAAAGATAGAAGCCCACGCTAGCGCCTGTGCTCAGGGCTGCTGTCTCCAGGTTTACTCCTCCACAACTCCCGCCTGCCAGGACACAACTGGAATGGCTATGGCTGAGACCGTGGGATGAAAGCAAGGATGCGGCGGTGCTCTGGCAACTGTGACAATCTCTGTAGATTCTCATTGTTCCTTCCAGAGGCCCCATGGAAGTGCATTTTCCCAAGTGGCCTTGCCTGCCATCCTGATCCAACTTTAAAATCCAGAATACAGAGGGTGGGAGAAGCCGTAGATATCCTCCTATCCCACTCTCCTTCCAAGTTGGGATGCCTTCTGCACCCTCCCTGCATGGACATCTGCCTGGTGCCTGAACATTTCTGGTGGGAAGGGGCCCAAACCCTGACAGGCAGCCTATTCCATCTGGTCGGCTCCGAAAGCAGACTCTTACAATGAGTCAAAATGTGCTCTGAATAGAGTTTTGCCGGTGACCTTCCAGCAAAACTTATTTCATTTCCTTTTTGCCCAGTGAGACGGCAACAGTGAGATGAACTAATATCAACCACCTTTAAAAGGAAATGTATCCCTTGTTGGTTTCTTTTAAATTGGTTCAACGTTATTCTAGACAGAATTCCCGTGAGAAGGGTCATCGGTGTCCCTGAACCTTGGTGGTGTCACATACAACACCTGATCATACTTTGGATTGAGGCCGAGCGTGGCCTCAACCACGGGCGTGCTGTGGGGGTGGAAGTCATTCCAACACCTGACCCAGGTCTGTGAGTCCACTCGTGCCTAGGAGATCACTGAAAGCCCAAGTTCCTCAGCCTCAGTGCTAACACACACCAGGCCAGGTGTCCTTTGGCTGTGGGGCCGTCCTAGGCACGCAGGGTGTCAGGCAGCATTTCTGGCCTCCACCTGCTAGCGGCCAGCTGCAAACCACTCCCTCTTCCAGGTCATGACAGTTGAAGCTGTCTACAGATGATCCCAAATGTGCCCTACGGGGCAAAACCAGCCCCTGATGAGAGCCACTGGTGTGAGCTATATACTGTCCTCCTTTGGTCTCTGTTTATTGCAGTCATTGACTCTTTTTAGAGAGAATGTGCCACATGGGATCTTAGCTTGGCATCTTAGGGGAGAACCAGATATTTTTATATTGAGACCATAAAAGTTTTCTCATTGCTTCAAGGAAATTGACCTTGGAAAAATGCCTGTTTTTCTTCCTTATTCCAATTAAGATTGCCCAATGTGCTGTATGCGAATTTAGCTAATATTGGTTTACCTATTAGTGTACCATTTTAGCTATTTTTATAATTTTCTCAACCTACAAGAGGACACCTTTGGAACAGTAATAACGTCATATGTTCCATTTGAAGCTTAAAGGACACTCGAAGTCAGTTTTTTTTTTCCAAAAATTTTATTGGGGGAAAACTACAAAACATTTGCAATACAATGTTTACATTCGCAATTTGTAGTGAGCTGATTTCCCAAAATATATTACAACTCAAGTTGACTTATCTTGTTGCATTCAAAACCTACTCTGTCAAAGTGGTCCAGAGAGTACATACATAGTACTCCAACTGTAC
>CAUYRT010060637.1:0-11955 GCA_963574885.1 Lepilemur ruficaudatus
ACCTCGTATAGCAAAAGCAATCTTAAGCAAAAAGAACAAACTGGGAGGCATCAGTCTTCCTGACTTCAAGTTGTACTATAAAGCAATAATAATCAAATCAGTTTGGGATTGGCACAAGAACAGAAGCATTGATCTTTGGAATAGGACTGAGAATCCAGAGATGAAACCATCTACATATGGTAACCTAATCTTTGATAAACCAGACAAAAGTATACATTGGGGAAAAGAATCTCTTTTCAATAAATGGTGCCGGGAAAACTGGATAGCTACATGCAGAAAAATGAAACTGGATCCCTACCTCTCACCTCTCACAAAAATACATTCAAGATGGTTAACAGACCTAAACCTAAGGCAGGAAACCTTAAGAATCCTAGAAGAGGATGTTGGGAAGACTCTCTCAGACATCGGTTTAGGCAAAGAATTCTTGAAGAAGACCCCCAAAGCAATCAATGCAGCTACAAAAATAAACAAATGGGACCTGATCAAATTAAAAAGCTTCTGCACAGCTAAAGAACCTGTCTCATACTTTACTTTTGTAAAATATGTGAGAGAGAAGTACCCTTAATTTCGAAATGCTCTTTGAAGCACCCTTAATTTTGAAATGCTCTTTTTTTGGTACTAGAATGAAAATAGGAACTTGCTTTTATAGCAAGAAAGGAAAAGCTACTTTAATTGAATATTCACAACATGCAAAGAGCATCCACGGGTATCAATGACACTTAGCCTTTATAGCAACCTGTGAGATGGTGAGGGTTATTCTCTTTATATATGGGACTTCAGACTAAGGGAGTTTGAGACACTCACTCATTGTCCCATTAGCAGTTTAAGACAGAGCCCAGCTTTGAACACACAGCTGTGTGACTAAAAGCCCTTGCTTTTTCCATAAAAACAAAGCCTCTTAGGGAAATTGCTCTAGTTCTCCCTTTCTGCATTGTTTTCCCAGAAGGATGAGAATTCTATAAGGAGACAACAGGCCTGTGATATCTGGGGAATCCACAAAGGAAGGAATGTGATTGTTTTGTTACTTGACAAGGAAGGGCAAGCTGAATCATTGCAGGGGAGCTCTGATACATTTCCAGTTCACTGAGAGCATGCAGGTCTTCATGCAAGCTGGCAGCCTTGGCTCCTTAGGGCCAGCCACTCTTTCTTTAAGAGGGACCCAAGACTAAGCCTGGCTATAGGCTGAGGAGGAGGGATGTATTTACATGATGTGATTTGGGTTAGATGACAGATCCCTGAAAGAACCCCAGATTCTCCTATTCTTATCCTGATAACAAAAATTCCCACCCCCGCTGCCTGTCTACGTTACGGCATCATCTGGATATGATCTGGAGGGGACTTCCAGCCATTGAATTCATGGGCCTTCATTGCTTCACTGGGAGAACCCACTGCCCTTTAGGGGTAGGCACAAGGACCCCAAGGAAGTGTATTTTGATGGGAGAAAAGGGGAAAGCTTCAGGGTTGCTAGTGTGGCGGTTAGTCTCATTGCACGGGGGGCCAAGTACACCAGGGTCTGGGATAGGTGTGGGATATGAGAGATGTTTACTGGATTTGGGAGTGGAAGTCGGGGTGATGGTGAGGAAAAGCCATACACACACATGCACGCATGCCCACATATGTACACCCATGCACACGTATATACACATGTGAACACACACCCCACAGTGCCCCAAGGCATTCTGTGGGTGAAGCATTATATTGGAGTCAGACATTCTGTGTTTGGACCTCACTTCTCTCACTTGTATATGTATGATCCAGGCCCAGTTTCCTAACCTTTCTGAGTCTCATTTACCTCATTGGTAAAACATTGCAGATTGAATAAAGAACAAAAACAAAAACCAACTATCCATCACTTATACCATGTTGTGAGAACAATGTCTGGTCCAAGGCACTTGTAGATCTAGGCTGGGAATGGAGTCCAGAACAGGAGGGAGGGATGGACCAGAGAGTAAGAGAGGGTGGAAGTCATATTGTGGTGGGTAACAATGATTCACTAATTCTCCTAGCTGCACTGTTCCCATAGTGTGGCTGTGCACAATATATCTATCGAACTTCCTGTTTAGGAGCATTTGGGCCCTTTCTAGTTTGGGGATGTTCTGAATAGTGCCTCTGTGAACATTATAGTACATATGTTTTGGTGCTCTAAGTATGTATATACTCCCTTGTATATCTACCCAGAATTGGAATTGCTTGATCATAGGGTGTATACATGCTCTGTTCTAGTAGACACTGTCTAATGGTTTTCTATTTTTTATACTGTATTTTTAAAAAGTTTGAATTGATTCTAAATATTTAAAAATCAAATATCCTATGGGAGGATCTGGCAAACCAAGGGCCACATTGCCAAATGAAACCGAATAGACTGGAGCTAGTTGTAGCTGCCTGTTTTAGGCAGGGAGCTCGCCCCAGTCCCCAGGCAGTTGCTCCTCTCATTGATGATACTTTCCTGAGGGAGACTAGTCCTCATTCATTGATTGAGAACTGCTGGGAGAGAGCAGTGACCATTCCCTAGGAATTCTGGCCAGTGTACTTGTGTACAAAATGTGCTCTAGAGATCTGAGGATTTCTCAGACAAGTGGATGCAGATGCTGGCAGTTGGAAGGCAAGCATTGGCATGGTAGGACAGGAATACAAGCGAGGCATCAACAATGGCTGCTATATAGATATATTCCATGTTTTCTTCCAGGTCTCCAATCCCTAGAATCCTATATTCTAGGATCCTGGTTCCTATAGCCTCAACACATAGAGCTGGAAGTGTGTTGCTTTTTATTTATGCATATAAAATTTCTTCTCCCATTTCAGAAAGTCCGTTCACCCTCCTCCTCTACCACTGCCTTCCCAAGCAAGTCCAGATAACTACACATTTACAGCAGTCCTATTCAGATTACAATCCAGCCTATCTGGGGTCTCTCCCAGATGCTTTATTCATTTTCTTTCCATTCAGGTACACAGCATCTCTGCTGCCTCTGTGCAAACATATTCAAAATATTTTAATAATGCATTTGCCTATCCTTGCATGTCCTACGGTTTGCAATCAAGTAGACCAATTACATTGTTGCACAGCCCTTTAAACTGCAGTAAGAGTTGCCTGGAGATGAGAAATCTATACAGAGGTAAGGTAGAAATTATATTTCTTTTTATTGCTCTTCAATTTTCAATTTGTATTCCAAGGTAATTTGGCATCAAAATAATTCTTAGATTCTTAGAAGAGAATGGGATCTATATGAATAAGAGGAGACCTACTTATTTATCACATATTATGTTAATAACACACATACACACATGGCTATGCACACAAAAAAAAGGTTGCAAATGGTCACTATGACAAAGTGCCCTATGGGATTTTTGCAGAAGATGAAAAAATCTAATTTCTCATCTAGGAAATAACAAATATTTAGCCACCCTCTGAGACTTGATTGTATCTACCCCAATCACAATAATTCTTAGAGGGATACAGCCAGTGACACATCACTTTTCATTTTCACAGAAAAAAAAAAACAACAATCCCCCCCCCAGGTCTAAAAATCAATACTCCAAAGACTCAAAAAATGGCTAAAGCAATTAAAACAAGAGTGTTGGTCACAATTCCCATGTTAACTCATTTTCGAAACTCATTTGAAAATGACATAGGATGAAAAGATTAAAAAAGAAAAAAGAAAGAAAATAAAACAACTTTGTGACAATACCACATGGCTAACATGTACAGTGAGGGACTTTGACCTGGAAGTGTTAAATTCCTACCTGGAGAAATTGGGGAAAATTTTCTGTTAGTACTGGATATTTATACCCCCCTCCCCCCATATACATGCATATGTGTGGGTGTGTTTACATACACAGTCGATTATCATTATTCATAATTATTCATAATTGTTGTGTTCTATAAAGCCAACATGGACACTAAATTACCTAATATAGAACTATTGCTCCTAGAGGAAATACAGGGTTAGGTTCCTGAGAGCCTCTGGTCACAACATTTTGGTGAACCAAAATGCCATTTTTGTTATATAGGTACATTTGACAACATCCTTATAAGACAAGACAGTCTCATCATCATTGAAAATCTGTTCTTCCACATAATTCTTTTCCTGTATAACACTCAGAAAGTATTTAAAAAAATAATTTTGCAGCCTCTTGATTTACAGAACCTGCAAATTTAGCAGTTTTCATGCTACACTGCTTTTTGAAGTATACAAGCCAGCCAGCACTAGCTGAGAAGGGTCTGACATTTTCCTGGCCCTGGGTAACATGAACATAAATTTATTTAGCTTTCATGACAATGCTGTCCACTATTCATTTTTTAAATCAGTTGTTATGAATACACCAATTTAGCTGCTTTTTCATCTTTTCCACACTTCCTCACACACTGCAGATGTTACTTTAGCACTTTCTGAAGCAGCCTCACGTACAGCATGGTGAATTTCCTGTCCTTTTTCCTAAATGTACTATATTGTTGATTCATTAACACTGAACACACAGCCAATAGCACTATAACTCATGCCTGGAAGAAACTTATCTGGCACACGTATATTCTTCAAAAGGCACATTCAGTCTTCTCGCACTTAGAAACAGTAGACAGCACTTCAGCGCTATGCTGGGGACCATTTTAAACAGCAAAATCACCAGCAAAAACACAAAAATGTGAAAAATGCAGCACTAAATAGACTGTAAAAAGCATTCTTGTTACAATATTAAAGCTGAGACAAGAACACATGGTGTTACCTTATTTGACCTTAGCTGGCAAGACACAAGTGAGGCAACTCAAATTTTTCACCACTCTTTTAATGCTCATGAATGGCTGTGGAAGTTCCATGAGTATTGATTTTGGGATTACTAATAAGTTTTAGTGAGTAGGTGAATTAGCAAATACAAAATCCACAAATAATGAGGATCGAGTTTATATTCTTGTTACTTGATGCTTAATTCATCAGATCTGGGTAATTTAAATGAATTTTTATTAGTATTTTTCATGCTTTCAAGGGAAAAATTCTTGGAATAGGAAATTTTTGGAGAGTATCTTCCCTTACTGGGTACCTCTATGTTGGCATTCCCTTATCTCCTCTGACTTTAGGGTAAGTTTTTGATCTAATCCTTAAGTGAATTCTCCTAGGTAATATCTTGGCAATATGTCCAGCAGTCTTGGCTCTGAATTCTGTTTCTGGCATATTTTTAGCAGTGTGACCTCTGGGAAACTACTTAACCTTAAGGAACTTTTATTTTCCTAATCAAATAGGGATACAGGAAACAAATTACCATGCCATGAACTTTACACAAAGCATTTTTCATTCCTTACTTAATTCATACAGTGATGTTAGGGAATAAGTATTATTATATCCATTTAGCACCACTATTTGAATGTGTTTGAGTGGAGAGGCATATAAAGTAGTGGTTAAAAGAGCAGGTTTGGGAGTCATTTGTCTTGTTCAAATCCACTGGGTGGAAACCAGTTACCTGCTGTGAGTGCATGGAAACAAATGCTGAGATGAAGCCTCCTCCAGCCTGGGTCCCTGAATGACCATGTGGAGCAGAACTCCCACTGACCCATTCCATGACATGAGTCATGTCATGTCTCATAACATAAATGAACCCATGTCATGCTCTGAAGACATTCAAAACCTTAAATGTGCAATGGGAGACTTGTATCCCAGAACAGACTCAGAGATTCAGGGATAAATTTGTTTCAGGTTTAAAAAAGCCTAATATGACAAATACTCGCAAACCTGTAATCTTCCCTGGGGGCAAACAATTAAGACAGTTATATAGTCAAGTAGGTAGACAGTGAGCTTGTGAGAGCTTAAAAAACAATATGATGATCTCAAGAAATCCAGGTGTGATTGTTGTATATGTGCATATATATTTGGAGAAGGGGTAAGGTGTATGCCGAAGAGGAGTTGCCCCAAGAAGGGGCAGACTCAGAGGAATTAAAGCTTTAGAATCTCTAATCATTAGTAATGTCTAGCCATTTGGATAAATGATATGGAAATGTTGGGCTGATAGAAGAACTTCTAGGTAGGGTAAACTGCATGTGAAAATGTGCAGAAGTATAAGAGAGCAGGTACTGGCGAGGGCCAGAGCAGTGTGGGAACACTATCTTGTACTAGGATGTTATTGAAGACTTTGGAGTACAGGAATGATAGCAGCAGAATTAGGCCCTAGAAAGAATATTCAATTGTTAGCACTGATTCATGACTGGAACAAATGGATGCTATAAACAGGAGAGTACTAGGAGACTCTCTTCTCATTATCTACACACAGAGTTAAAGTGTCTATCCAGGGCAAGGGAAGGGATGACTTTTAGAGGCATTGGAGAAAGAAGGCATTATATACGGTGAGTGTATCTGTCAACAAAGCGATAATAATGCTGTGTAACAACGACAATGAAAAAAATAGACAAAAACTCAGTGGCTTACAGCTGCAATATTTATCTCACTCATGAGGCTTCTAGTTAGTTGAGGTTAGGCTGATCTTTGTTGAATTCAGCGGACTTGGCTCAAAGCTACAGGTTAACTTTATATTTGTCTCATTCTGAGCTCAGGCTGGAGAGGCAGTGGATACCCAGAATATTTTCTTTTCACAACAATGGCACAGATGCAAAAGGACACACCCAACTTCACAAGCATATTGTAAGCCTTTGTTCACGTCACAACTACCTCCATCCCATTGGACAAAGCAATTCACATGGCTAAATCCAAAGTTAAGGAGTGGGTAAGTGTACCCTGCTCAACATGAGTCCACATGGGGTGAAGTATTGAGATTAGTTATTGAATCTGCCACAGTGAACTTAGGAAAAGGAAAAATCAAACTTACCCCAAGGTTGCAGACCTTTTTGATTGAAGACTGTCTGTCTTCTGTTTAATTAGTTGCCAGGGCAATATCCTATTAAAGATCACCTGGGTAATGGATCCAAACTTATTTCCCCCAAATGCAAGAAGATACATGAACTTCAGGAAATACCTTCAGATCTCATTCTTCATTATCTGCTTCCTTTTGAAGATTGTCATTGTCTGAGGCTCTCTGACTTTACCACTTAAGAGTTATGAGGATATTGGCGAGTTACCTTAACTTCACTGTATTTCAGTTTCTTGACTTGTGAGGTGGACATACTGATTTTACCTGCTGTATACCAAATGCAGTAATATAGGTAAAGCACTTAGAGAATTACTGGGCTCTAGGTAAGTGGGTTTTTTTTATTATTAACTCATTTAATTATTACAGCAACTCTATCATGCAGACATTTTTAAAAATAATCCCCAAATTATGGATGAAGAATCCAAAATGGTAAAGTAAGTAACTTTCCCAGGATGACATTCCTTCACACCCAGTTCCATTTCAAAGAATAATTGCTTTTATCATCCAATGGAACTAATTCCAGACTATTCTCTCTGCATTTGTATTTATATTTGCAAAAGTATAATATTGTTTTGCATATGTGTATATGTTCTCTTTTTAAAAATGTTATATCATATCCATCTATATTGCTTCTTGCTTTTATTCAACTCAACAAAATATTTTGAAATTCTTTTGGTGTCACTAATATGAATCTATCTTATATAAAGTGTTGCAAATAATTCAATAACCTAAATATGCTCATACATCATTCAGCCCTCCCATTATTGGTAAACATGTAGACCCCTCCCAGTTCTTCACTGTTGTGTCAATACTATACTGGCCACCCTGGGAAAATCCTCCTGTGGTGCACTGATGTGAAGTTCTTGGGGCAAGGTACTGAGCAGTGCACTTGCCGGGCCAGAGTGGGCATGAGTATGATTCTAGGAGTTACAAGCACGCTCCTCTCCAGTGTGGCTCTATGAGTTCACTCTCCCACCAGCAGTGACAGGGGTTTGTTTTTCTGGTAGTAAGAAAGCAAAAGGTCTTGGGAAGAAAGAAAAGATGGGGTAGGAGAGGGAAGGCCCTGAGAACCATGGAAGACTCCAGGCCGCTGTCTCCTCCTTCCCAGTTTTCATTGGACCTGCATGATTCAGTTTTGGGTTCCAATCCCCAACTACTTCTGGGGAAAAACAAAACAAAACAAAGGAGAATCCTGTCTTTTATAATGGACAGAGCATTATTTCCCATTTGCCTATACCCAGGAGACTTCTAGGACCTCACTTCTTTATTAAGAAGCAGACGAGGGCCTTTTGTTTAGGACACAGAGAACAGTATTTTTTTTTTTTCCCCACTGCCCATCTAGCCTAGTAATAGTGCTAGATGGCCCAGTTGGCACTATTATAAAACCCTTCTTAGGAGCCACTCACCCTCTCAACTCGACACAATAAATTTCAGTTCACTAAGGAAGTCTGGGTGGCTCCAGGATTTAAAAACCTGTGGGAAAAGAGTCTTTCTAAATGGTTAAAACAGCAAACAAAATTTATCATGAAGCATTTCCCTTTCAGCAACTGATAGTAGTCTTTGTGACTATGTACAATAGTTAGCAGACAATTAGGAAAATGCTGCTCTCTGACAATTTATAAAGTTCAGTCTTTGGAAACTGGACAGAAAAGCTTGGTTCTAACCTAGTAACCAAAGCTATATAATTAATTAGTTCCTGCAGGTTTCAGGCAGAAAATGGCGTTGCTGTGTTACAGTAATAATCCCAGTTGTCGTTGACTTATCAGCAAACTGCAGCTCCTCTCTCCGGGGAAGAAACCCTGTAATTTAACAAATCACTGTATCCTGGGTTTTGACATTGCACATGCTTTTCAATTTCCATCTGTTCCTCTGGTTCATTAGTATTTTATTGTTGCTACAGTCAGAAACATTTTAATAATTTTTCTTCCTCCAAAATAACACACCATCAACTATCTTCTGTCATCCCTTTGGACACCTAAAAATGGCATGTCCATTCCAATTTTAAATAGCTTTTAAGAAGTATTATTTTGGCCATTTTCCCAAAAGTTCAAGATGGCTGCCTTTGGCTATGCTTGAGAATAATTGCTTTGTGTATGGAAACAAATATTCAAAGCCTACTTCAAACACAGAATTTTTTATGTGGAAGAGAGCAATGTCTTTTTGCGTTCTTAAAATGTCTCTTTATTAGATCAGAGCATGATCAAGAAATTCAATGTGTTCATCTGCAAATGCACGTATACACAATTTTCACATACACACTCCATACTTCCCTAAGCCAGTATACACACACACATACATGAACACATATGCTCTATATATGCCACACATGCATACACACCATACATGTATCCTCACCCATACTCCATACACACATACCCCATAGCCCTCCAAACACAAACACACATACACACAAACACCATGCATGAATACATATACTTTAATACACACATGTACTGCATAGACAAATATACTATAGATATTCAAACACATGCATACTACATATATATACATACAACCTCAAGCACACACATCATAATTATGCTTATCCCACATTCCCCCAAATATAGCATATACACATGAACATGAATATGCACACTGTACACTGCACATATACATCATGCATGCACATACACTCAATCCACATATATATGAACTGCAGACACACACTCACGCATACATCCAACATGACTAGCTTGTGGTGTAAAGAGAAATGAAAATATTAACCAGCCAAGAATGATAGTGAAAAAAATCTATAAATAAATACAAGTAAGAATGTACACTAGGAAATGTATATTAGGAGATATTTTGGAATGGATTTTAAGATTGTTGCAATTATTTTAGTAACTTTCCAGAAAAAGATTTTTTTGAGACACATGGTCTCAAAAATGGATAGTTTTCTTTTTTGGGCATGTTCTGTCTTTGAACACTCAGACCCATTCTTCCTGAGTCGAAATGAAAGATCAAGGCCAAAGGTTCAAGAATGAAATCAGGTCATCTTACCAACACACACACACATACTCTCACACATATCCATGGACAAATGGTTGAAGGTAGTGCTAATTCCAGAATGTCTGGGAATATGCCAGCTGTTATGGAAAGAACGAGATTTCCCTGAGGATGTGGCTGTCCATGACTGGGAAGGATGAGGCAATCCTGCTCGGAAATATCTAGAGTGGACAGCTCTATCATTCTTGGGTTCCTCTGTTCTGCAGTATTTATTTCTAGCTTCCTAAAGATTGATTACTTGGGGGGCCCAGTGCTGCCTGGAATGTTGCTTATGGGGAGTGGGCAGTGGTTCCCTCGGCAGGACAGAGGCCATCCTCGTGCCCATAAAAACTCAAAGAAGTGTCAACACACTCAGAGAGGCCCCTCTCTGCAGAAGGCCAGGCATCCCATCAGGACCCACAGTACATACTCTCAAAGCCTGATAGGGAACTGTCCTTTCCCACTGTCACCTTCAGAAAATGTTCTGGATGTACTGCAGATGGCTGTCAGGAACTGTGAGTGTGAAGCTCAGAAGCAGAGAAGGCTTGACCTTAGAGTGACATCTGACTTTACAGGTTTAAGGACCGTCTAAAGTCAGCTGTGACGGGAAATCAATTCACAGAAAATGCTGGGAGCCCCATTAAACATTTTAAATAACTTTCCCGCTCACCTTTGTTCCTGTCCTTCTTTTCTTTTCATTCCATTCTTACCCACCTGCTTCCTCTTTCTTTCCGCTAGCCTGCCTGTCTTCCTTCCTTCTTTCCTTCCTTCCTTCCTTCCTTCCTTCCTTCCTTCCTTCCTTCCTTCCTTCCTCCCTTCCTCCCTCCCGCCCTCTCTCCCTCCTTCCATCCTTCCTTCCTTCTTCCTTCTTTTTGTCTATCTTCTTTTCTTCCCTTTATATCCTTTAGTCTTTTTAAATTGATATCAAAGAAAGTTATTATATTATGTTCTAGGAGGAAGAGTATATAGAACAACTCCCTGCTTAACCCACACCAGCTAGATGTCCAATTGTTTAAAGCAGTATTGTGTTTCAAAATTTGTTATAAAATGTATTTAACCAACTAACAGGCATTGAGTATTGACTTTTAACCAACTCTTCTAATTCTTCCCCATTAGAGAATTGTCTTTAACTAATAACTAATCTATTATTATTTGTGGCCTCAGATGGCCAGTTGAAGTCAGGTTAGATGCATGCATTTAGGCTATAGAATCTTAATTTCTTCATCTGAAGGGTGATGAAAAACATGAAATTCATCCCCCATCTGCTGTTGTAATTATCTCACAATTGCTGCCAAACTTAACCTTCTCAGAACTCTCTTTGGATGTCATTCCCATCTTTAGCAAGTTCACATTCACAGATGCCTGTGCAGGCTAGCTCCAATCCACCATCGGCTCACTTCCTAACCTCTAAGATTTGGTCAAATGTCTCCAAATTTCTTGCTTTCCTTGGGCTACCTGTGTTGGATTCATAAAGCCCATAAATCCTTTCAATGTGTCTGAAGTAGAATTCATTGTTTCTTCTTCTGAAATCCATGACATGTAGCTTCTTTTTCCACTTAGCCTTGCACAATAATTAGGGGCCTATTGTCTCTCTTGTGTGAGGACTGGCACTATTCATCTTGGAGTAGCCCATATGCAAGGTGGGATTTCCATAAATGATGCTATAAATATTAACTTGAAATATACCAGAGTACTGGCTACCTGCTTGTTGTTGCCTGCCTAACACCTATTCCCTCATTTTCATGTGAGAGCACCTGGACTTTCCAAAGGAAAATCACATATTTCTAACTCACAGATGGTGGGGGAATGACCTTGCCCCATTGATCAAGGGGTGTCCACGTGACCCAATTGGACCAATCAGATTCATAGTGATTACTCCAGAGATGGATACATGGCTTAACCAGCCATGAGTCCCAGATGGTTTTGCTTAAATGATTGGAAAAGAAGTTTGTTCCCTGGATTCTGTAGTAAAACTATCAGGATGCAAGCCAGGACTTGCTGATGACCACATTCATGAGTACCTTTTGAGACAGTCTGCTTTTAAATGATGCTCGTGTAAAGACAAGATCATCATTTTCTTTACATTAGCATCACACATCATAATTACACATATCCCACACTCCC